>VXAL01011324.1:1091375-1322813 GCA_013399475.1 Chauna torquata | reverse complement strand
ATAAATTATAAATTATTTTTTTAATAAATTATGAATACATTTTCTCTGTCAGGATTTGAGACTCTCTGCTCTGATCAAAAAGTTTCCAAGTGTGTTCTCTCCCTGCTTACTCAAATGTAGATGTGTGCATTTCTGCTTCTGATTTTATTTTGTTTTATTTTGATGAATTTTTTACTCCACCACCAACAAATTGTTTGTTCTTGACTGGCACCGAGGGAGAAAACTTTAGAACTCCTGCTCAAACACTTCACTTGCAATCAGAGTGAGCACCAAGAGGCTGCTCCGTGCGGTCCCAGCCCCTCCGGCACTTGGACGGGAGCGGCGGGAGGCAGCGGGGAAGCGGTGTAAAGGAGCGGGGAGGATGGATGGAGCCGGGCGCAAGGCGGGCATGGCTTGTGCCACCAGCCCCTGGGCTTGCTTGTGGTAGGAAAGCAGCTTCTTGAGGGTGTTTCCAAACTGTTGCAGAGTCCTTTCCCAGGAAACCCAGGGGAAGGCCACATGCATGGATCCTCGTAGACGCTTGCTCTTGCTGCCACCCAGGATGCTCTGCCCGCTGCCCAGCAGCACGTCCTTGGGCCGCTCGTTGGACTGGTTAAAAGGGACTTTATTAGCCTTTCCTCCGCAGGATGACAGGAGCAATCACTCTTGTAGGTTTTAATTAAAATGTTTAATTAAGCACAGTTCTAGCAGGCAGAAAAGTTAGCGCTGATCCCGGCCAAGTCCCCAGACTTGGAGTTAGTGGAGGCGGGGGAGGGCAGGAGGCCGGCGGAGGAGACGCACTCAGCTGCCCAGCCGTAACGTTGCAGGACTCCTGCTAGCAGGGGCAGGAAGGGCAGGAGGCAGCCGCAGTCAGCAGGGGAAGGTGCTGCCGGAGGAGCTGCTGCTGGCTTCCCAGCCCCGGTGCTGGTGCTTGGGAAGAAGAAACCTTTCCGCAGCGATTTCTCTCTGGTGCCAGTTGCAGGGGAGAGGCAGCTTCCTTGGATCTCCTGGCCGTGCTCCTCCAGTTGTAGCCTGGTACGTGGTTTGCCTTCCCATAGCGGTGGCTCTTCCTCAACCTGGCTTGTGCCGCAACCCCCGGGTCCTTCCCAGAACCTCTCCTGCTCAGCTCATCAGTTCCCAGCCTGTACCAGTACATGGGATTGTTCTGTCCCAAGAGCTGAGCATGGCACTTCTCCTTGCTGAACATCATGGATACTCTTCATTATTTTGAAGAACACAGCTGCTTCCATAAAAATAAACCCCTGAACTGTGCTGAGGTTACTTAAACTCATTTCCTACGTGGAAGTCCAAGAGACAATGGTGCTTGATGTGGCAGAAGAGCCAAGGCAGTGGCTGGACTAATTGCATTGTGGTGGCTACCATTTACTGTACTAGGACAAAAAAAAAAAAAGAAAAGAAGGAAAAGACAACAAAAGACCTGGCAGTGCTGGATTTGGATTCATTTGCTCACTACCTTGCAGCATTTGGAACCACAGGTCTTCCATGCAGGTATATCCATGGCTTTAAAAAAAGAGTCAGAAACCAGTTCCTGAAATAGACTGTGGGGAAGGCAGGAGGAAAAGAATCAGTGTGATGTACAGCCTTTCCCCTGGGAGCAATTACCAGCCTGAGAAAAAGCTGTTAGTGCTCCACTCCTTTAAATGCCTTCCCATATGCGTGCATCCTCTGCAGCTCCCTTCCCGCTCACCCCCGAGCAGCAGGTACGGGGGAGCCACCAGCGTGGCAAGGAAGGGGCTGCCCAGCTCCCCAGAAACCTCCCCAAGCACGGGGCCAGCAATACAGCGGACCCCCCAACACCTTACCCCATTCTGTCACCTCTTGTTTAGCTCAAAGGGAAGGGAAAGTCAGGAGAGCCCGAAGAATGCAGGGAGCCATTGGAGACCTCCATCCTCATCTTGGAAGCGCTCTCTTTTCATAGCAGGCTGAGAAGAAGGCTTGTTGGTCAAGGTGCCCCTCTGCTGAAGCCCTTCTGCTGCCTGCTCGGCATGGTGTGGTGCCCACGGTGCTTCTCGCACAGCCTTGCTTGTGAGGCACGGCCCCACTTCCACGTAGAATAAATTGCAGTGATTTTTTTTAAGTCAACAAAAACAAGGTGCAAGAGGCAGATTTTTGCATTGCAAAAACTGCTCCCATCAAAAATGAAGGTGCAGATCACTTGTTAAAATAGCACGTTTTTTTCTACCCAGTTTAAAACTGCGTTTTGTCTAAACCACATGAAGCTGGCATAGATACCCCTCACTGCCGGTCCCTTTCTGTCCTGCTGTAGGTCCTGACAAACCTCACACCCTCCAGAGACGCCGGTAACCCGCTGCTGCCAACACCAGCCTTTCTACCACGCGTGGCCAGGAAGCCCCATGGCTGCCAACTTCAATGATACCTGACAGGTTTCAAGCCATTTTCTTTACTTCTGAATGTTTTCCCTTAAAAGACACTATGTGTCCTTGAGTACCTCTAGGGCTGGGCTTTAGGACTCCTGCGCTGGTGGCTGTGGGTGAGGTCTCGGCCTGAGGTGATGGTTGTACCCTCAGGGCTGGTGGCCAGGAGCTGCCCAGCAGAGGCTGAGGTTGCAGGGCAATAGGAGGACGGCGTTACCAGCTGGAGAGCAACGTGCTGGTGTTATCCACTTAACACCTCGCGGAGCTGGGGGATGTTTAGCCCTGGCTAGCAGAGCCCTGGGGTTACTGGCTGAGGGTTTTAGAGCCAGAGGTTCAGCGTGAAAAAGCCAGGGTTCGCTCCGAGCCGAGGGCTGCAAACGGCTGTCACCGGTCCCCTGGTTAGCACCCAGTGCCGGGTCAGCCTTCTCCATCTCAGAGGCAGGCTCCTCTGCTTCCCTTCTCCGTGGCGATCGCTGACGTGTTTATTTCTCTGATTAATGAACTCTGCAAATTAACCTCCACGCTGCTCTATAATTGCTATTAAGGCTTCAAAAATCACTTAAGCGTTTCCGGCGCTTGCGAGCCCATTCCGTTCGGATGGCCAGCACAGCGTGCTGATTGCAGGGAGATAGAGCCAGTCTCCTGACCTCCACGTTTACAATTAATTATTGCATTCAGCACCCAAATTACCCCCAGACTCCACGTGCTAAGCTTTATCTCAATGCACACACAGGCTTGGCTTTTAATTAAAGGCCCTTCAAATTAAATGAAAACAAATTCAATTATTGCCTCTCATTGGAACAGCTCACAGCAAACTCCTGACTATTCTACTTCTATGGAGAACCTGGGGAGCATTGGTCTCCCATAATCCAGCATAACTAAGTTTGCCTAGTGTACTATTTTCCTAATTATCAGTTGAGCTGTTCTCTCGTACCAGGTCAGACATGGGCTTGGCTGTTGCAGAGGAAGCAGAATTCTAAATGGTATTGCCCTCTCTTGTCTGCATCTTCGTATCATTGACCTTCAAGAAGATGCTCTTGCATACTGTGGAGGAGTGGGAGCATCATCATTAGTCTTCATTTGGGCTGCAGTAGAAGGTGGAAGACCCCAAAAATGAGAATCTGGGCTCCTTAGTGCTGGATACCTGCCTGCCAGGCAGTGGGATGGTCCCTAACCCAAGGGGACTGGAGTGTTCAGAGCTGTATGTTCAAGCATGTAGCCCACCAAGCCCATGGTCTTCTCAAAGGGGCTCACAGGAACAAGGGCAAAAATTTTCCAGAAGCGTTGTGACTTGTGTCATTGTAGTTGGGAAAGCATCAAGAGTTAGCATGATTTCTGTTGGCTTTCTGTATGGCAAAAAAAAAAGAAGAAAAAAAGTGACTGACAGGGTTTTACAGCAGGTGGTCACCTTAGGAAAGCTTGGCTCAAGCAGAAGGTGTTGGCTGGAGATGAGCTTCATTTAACCCAGACAATGCCTTCTACCTCTTATGTGCCTTTTCAGGTGATGCTTTTACCTCCCCGTTCCACCTGCCCCAGGATTTCACAGCTAGCAAAGCTTTTATCTGTCCCACTTTAGTGAGCCCCTAAAAAGTCCTTGTTCATCTCCCGTGCAAAGGAGAGAGAGAGACAGAGAGCCAGTGGCTCTGGCACTGCTCTGCCAGGTCTTTCTGTCCCAGTCATTATTTTTTCTCCCTTTGTGGAGTTTGTGCCATCATCTGTGCTGGCAGCAGCTGGCAGGGGGGACCAGCTCCAGCCTCGCTGATGTGGGGGAGGGAAGCATCCAGCACATCCAGCTCGGGGAGGAGAGGAACCCAAAGTCATCAAGCATGCCCAAAAATGAATGATAATTAATGTCTGGGGTAGGACTCTCTGGTGGTGTAAGTTAGTGAAAGCTCCGCAGCACTTTGCCAAGCAACATCAGCTGATGATCTGCCTCATTAGCTTCACCTATGGAAAAATGTTCCCTGGCTTGCAGGGGCGGCCTGGCTGCGGTGCACGGGGCGGGCGGCTCGTGGCTGCACGCGTGCTGAGCAGCAGTGACATGCACGGGTGCGTCCGAGGGAGGCTCTGCGAGCAGGGCTCAAAAAAGCCCCAGCCTGCGCTTTCCAGAGCAGCCAAACTCCTCATAACTCTCCTGCTGTGCCGAGCCTCTCCGTGCGCCGCTCTGTATGGTAATAACACGAGATTATATCGCTCTTTAAAAGGCCACAGCGATCTCCTTTATGTTGCTCACAGCCAAGCACCACTGCCTTGCGGTGATTGAAGGGAAGGCTGCTGTGACCGCACGCTCCCCGCATAGAGGGCGGCCTGCCCGCTCCCCTCGTCCCGCTTCACCCCGCGTCAGGGAGCAGGCTTGACCTGGGCTCTGCTCCTCTTTCTGCTGGTGCCATCCTCTGCGCAGCAAGCCCACAAACAGACCTAGTCCTGTGGCAGAGTGGCCGCTGGAGAGTTGGGCTTGCCATGCTTGCACGACGGTCTCTGCAAAACAGTGACTGCGGGTGAGGTTTAGTGGGGCCTCAAGACCCTGCTCTGGTCCCAGCAGCTTCTCCAGGAGCATCCTTACTGCATCAAGTGCTTGGTGTGGACAGTTCGCCCCGGATGCAAGATGAGCAGGGGTTTGCACTGGGGCTGGGGGTTTTCCCTGCGTCCCGTAGTGCTGTGCTAGCCTTGCTCGTGGCTGGGCTCTGTGCTCACTCGTGATGCAACGTCACCAAGGCCACCACGGCATGAGATGTAACATCACCAAGGCCACCACGGTGTGAGACCTCTTTCTCCTCTCCCACGCTGCACAGGGGCCACAGCCCGCAGGGAACCTGTGGGGTCGGCAGCCCCTTCTTCCCACCCGAATTGGGCTGCGGTGCACGTGGTGCGGCAGGCTGCTTCCCAGCGTCGAGCCTTGGCTTGGGGTAGGGGAGCATCCCGCAGCACCTCTTTAGACGACAAGGAGTTTTGCTTTTCTCACCACTCTGTTTCCTCTGACTGGCGCAAAGGCATCTCGGCGACACGAGCAACCAGCTTGGCTTTCTAGTCGAGGCAGTCAGTCTCCAGCCAGCCTCATTCCCTCTGGAGCATCCAGGCAGCTAACAGCAAGCTGCAGAGAGGAGGAAAAGCACCTGCACATAACCACGCTGCAGAGCAAAGCCAGGATCCGGGCTGGGTGCGTGGAGGGGGCTGCAGAGAAGCCAGCTGGCTTGTGGGGGATGATCTGAGAGTGGGGCAGCTCATCCCGCCTGCCCGCAGGGAGCCCCTGAGCTAGGCAGCTTTGCTAGCATTGAGTTTGTTGCTTGTGCTCCTCCTTGGGGTGGAGCAGACCCGGTGCTGCTGCGTCGAGGAGCAGGGGGCATTTCAAAGCCAGGCATTGCTTTTTTCTTTTTTGCTACCACCCGGCGTTTGGGCAATTATTAGTCTGGAGCAGTAGCGGAGGATTTTCTGCTTCAGTTCACGAGTTCCCCCTTGCTGCACAAACACGCTGGTGGGGAGCTGATTTTCTCTGTGATGTTCCTGCAGCCGCTGAGATGTCAGCTTGGCGTCCGGGGTATCGAGATGAATGTCTTCCCCATCAAAACCATCTGGAGTGCTTTAATAACACGGGGTGAGATCCCAAGGTAGCACTCCTGCTGCGGTTGAGGATTAAGATAGGACGTCAGAGTTTGTGTCCGAGTGTTGCATTTTCCCTTCCCGTAACATCTTCCCATCAGTGGACTGCAAGGCTTGTTAATCTTTGCCATCCGCATGCCAGGCGCAGCGGCGTTAGGATCTGTGTGCTACAGCTGGGGGCAATTGGGCACAAGGGGAGAAATCACTTGGTGGAAAGCAGGCGGTCGGTGAGGGGTTCGGACAGGAGTCCTGCTCCTGCTCTGTGCCAGCTGCGCCAATCCCTCCCTTTGCTTTTTGTTAAATAACGGCAGCATAGTAAAGAAAACACTCCTCCAGGGGCTTTCATCCTTTTCTCTCATCGACCGCTCTGTGCTGGGCATTGAGGGGCTGCCCTGTGATGCCAGCACCCCGTTGCGCGGTGGGAAGCCAGAAGAGCTTGGTGCAGCCCGTGGCCGCGGCACAAGACCTCGGTATCGGCCTTTTCTTTATGGAGTTTTACAGCAGGTGGAAGGAAGGCAAAGGTCCGAGTTCAGGTTTGACAGCAGTTGGGTGCTTTTCACATGCAGTTGAAACAAAGTTATTAGGCATTTTGGAAAGTGTTTGTTTTGGGCATGCATTTGCCTTTGGAGGCCCATTACTGAGTGTGAGCCCGTACTTTGCAGTGCGGTGGTGGCAAAGTATGGTTTATAGGCCTAATGGAGCAAATTTGTCACCGGAGCAAGGAGGTGTGACTCTACTCAAGCTGGAAAATTGTCCCCCTGTTTCTGCAGACTGCTGGTTTTTCTCTCCTTTTCCCCCCTTTCCTCTGCCATCCATCATCATTCAGCGCTTGCCGCAGTGATTTCCCCAAAGTCATCTATCCCGAGGCTGTGCCATTAAGGCTCAGGCTTCAGTGTGATAGGTTTGTTTGTTCTTGGAAAGCTATAAATATTGCTGAAGTAATGGCTTGGGGGACGAAGCTGGAGATTTTTTTGCGTGTCTGGATTCCAGAGGGCTCAAACTTAATTAAAAAAAATAAAGAAGTGACCAAGCTGGTTCAATGCAATGTGGAGGGGTGAAGGGGTAGGGCAGGGTTTTGCCTTGCATGTCAGGGCAGAAGAAGTCCCCTTTGGGTTTGGGCTGGAGATGAAGGCAGTCTCGCATCCTTTTCGGGGTCCGTGAGGGGTTGACCTGGCACGGTGGCTTGGACGGGGATGTCGGTGCCCCGCAGCCCTCGTGCTGCACTTGCTCACTTTCTGTGCCTTCCCTGTGTCTCAGCCACCTCTTATCCCTTCAGCCCTCTCGTGTGAGGCTGTTAGTGTGGAACGAAGCTCGACTGAGGCTCGAGTGTAATGGAAAATAATGGAAACAGAGCAATAAGAAGGTGAATGGGCACTGCTCCTGCTCCAGCTCTTATTTCCCCCAGCTCTGCAACATCTTCTAGGTTGTTCTGGGAGGGGCTGGGGGCTGCTGATGCCTTCTCTCTGCTTTGCAGCGGTGTCATATGGAGGGGTCTTGGCTGAGCAGAAATGTGGGGTGTCTGCCCTGACTCCAGGGGAGCCTTCCTTGGAGACCTTGTCCCTACAGCTCCAGCTGGGTTTGCTCCTCTGCAGCATCATAGCTGGGTTCTGCATCTTCTCATGTCCTGAGCATTCCCTGCTCCTGCAAAAGTAGGGGAGGGCTGGGCATATCCCAAGGAGAAATGCTCAGTGGTCACAACAATTATTATTATTTATTTGCAAGTAGAGCTATGAAAAGTGTTATTTTGGATGGGGGTGTAGCTTGTTTTAAGCCAGATCAGTTTCAGTGACTGCGATGTACACATAGTTTTAGTAATTTGAGATACTGCCCTGTAAACCATTAGTCTCCGGGCAAGAGCGTTGCTGTCTGGCAGAGGGACAGTTGTGCCACTGCAGCCTGGAGCGGTGGTGCAACGTCGTGGCCATGTGCATGACATATCAGGGAGTTAGGAGTTGTAGGTCAACATATTAAACAGGATTTTCTATGACAAATGAAGCGTTCCTGTTCTGTGGGTGCTGGAATCCCCAAAGAGAAGCCGTGGGTGTGTGGTGCTGGAGGAGAGCCTGCCCTGAGTCTGGATGTCCTTATTCCTGGCAGTATCAAACATCCTCTTTATAGTTCAGACATCCACTCAGAGGCTGGAAACAAAGATCACTGAAGTTATCTCATCAACCCTTCTCTCTGGGTAGAGAAAATATGTCATGGGAGCTGGCTATGTGGGATGCTTTGGTCGGACTCTGCTGTGAATGCTGATGATGGACGCATACAAAAGGGAAAACAGATTTGGTTATGACCATTTTTCAAATAGGAAAGAGTCTGAATTCCATGGAGTCTGAATTCCCTAGATAACTTACTTGTAGTGAAGGATTCGATCAGCTCGGGATCGGTAGAGGGTTGTGCAGCCCGGGACTTGGGATTTCCAAGCCATCTGGAGGATCTGCAGACACCCCGCCATGGAGGTCAGATGAAGATTCGTGTCGGTGTACTTGTGAAATGCCGCTGCTCTTGCGCAAGCTGGCTTGGCCTCCTCTGGCTACCTAAGGGCTCTTAATGCTGAGGACAGAGCAGCTTGCTAAGGAGTGAGAAATAACTCGTGAACCCAGAGGATGGCACAGCCACCACTTCAGGAGAAGGAGAAGCCAAAGTGGGGTGGAAAAGGTATTTTTTGGCTCCTCCCCACTGATGGACTTTTCCCCCTTGGAGAGTAGAGGCTAACTGTTATTTGTAACCATCTACATCCCCTGCGTTGTTCGCACAAAAGGGCAAGTGGATGCAAGATTGATAGGTCTGTGGTGGACCTTTGCCTCGTTTGGAGAGACACGGCTCTGAAGGCATTTGTGCGGTGGGAGATGGTTGTTACACAAGTAATTTTGCTTTTTCCTTCCTCCCAGGATGCTGGCTCCATAGTCTGCAGCTGTGTAGTGAAGCAGAGAAGAAAGAGAGATAAGATGGAGAGAGAGCAGCAGCGAGGAATGAGTTAGACCCATAATAGACCATCTTCCTTGAAAGAGGCTGTTACCGAAAATCCTCCTCTATTATCATGCACTGAGAGGAGAAATGGGCATAGCATAGCTTTGCGTTTGGGAACTTCCATGCAGCAAATCGTTTAATAGGGTCTCCTCAGCACTGCTAATTTGCCTGGGAAGCGCTGTGCGAACAGGGCTGGGCTCTGCCAGTGCCCGGCTGGGCTGCTTGGCATGGGTGCATCCCTGGGCTGGGCTGGGGCTGCCTGCGGGTGATGGTGGAAATAAGAGATGGGGAAAGGTGGGGGAAAGACAGGCCAAAATAGTTCAGTTTTGCATGGCTTTAGATGAGAATCAGCTCCAAAGTCCAGCTTTAAGCTGATGTGGGCTCACGTTTCGATGGGAACATCTCAGTCTGTTGGGCTCTGGCATGGCTGGGGATGAGCTTTAAATAGGTCAGGTCTCCTGGAAAGCCAAACCAGACTGACTGTTTGGTTTCACCCACATCCTTGGGTGTGCGAGGAGGTTTTGCCTGATCCCTGGTGATTTTCCATGTTTCACGCAGCATGCGTGTTTGGTGAGTGCTGGTAATGCCTTTGAGTGTGAGCCCCTGTGAGATGCACATACGTGGGTTTACATCCCGCTAAGTAAAAGCAAAACCAAGAAAATCTTTCCAGTGAGTCCAAACTTCATTTTTCTGCCTAACCCCAATGCTGCCCAAGGCATGGCTAAGGTTAAATCTTTCCTTTTCATCCCTTCTTCTGTGAAGACTGGATGGCTTCGCTAAGTGTGATTGGAGCAGTTTGTTTTTAAGCTCCACATAAGCACTATGCTGGATTTATAGCGTTTTCATTCTTTCTGAATCGACCCGCTGGGAGCCATTAAACTTTTATTGCTCTCTGCAGTTGCCTGGCCGGAGCGGGATGGAGCGGCCTGCTGCTGGAAACGCTCCGTCTTCGGCTGCCTGCGTCATGCTGGGGAACAGGGGTGGGAGAGGGACGCTGGGGAGATGCTTTCCCACGTGCAGGGCCACCCAGTGTTTGCTTGGTAGCTGTAAGGTGCTTTAGGTGCAATGGTCTTCCAATTCGGAAAGCACAGGAGTATGTCCTTCCTGAGGTCTTGCTGCCTCTCAGCTCTCCCCTTCAGGTTCCCCAGCCTTAAAATTGGGGTGATGCTTTCTTCAGTGGGTAGCGTAAGGGAGGCAGCTCAGCACGGCACTGCCAGCATCTCCCCAGGCGTGCTTGTCCGGGAATATCTGCTGCCCGCCTTTGAGAGCTGGCAACTGGCATCTACGAGATTTAATGCTATTATTTTTTTCTTCCACATAAAGAAAACTCCTAGAGTGAAGAAAGGGGGAGTAGCAGTAAAGGGGCAGCAGGGATGTGTCAGGAGTGGGGTCTCCACGAACTTGACCCTACGAAACCATGCTTGAGGTATTGGTACACAGTCCTGCTGTGATTTCCAGGGTGTTTTTACACCCTTGGCTGGAGAGTAGTGGTGCTGCCATCAAGACTGAAACAAACTCAGGACTTCTCGACTTTTCAGCTCATGTTTTTTGTCGTGTGCATGAGTGAATCTTATTGGGCTGGAAACCAGTGGGTGTTACCTGTGCCATAGAGCAGCACTGGTCTTGGGTGATAGCTGGGATGTTTTTTTTGTTGTTTTTTGTTTTTTTTACAACGTCTGGAAACACTGAGAGATCAGCATCCTTAGTGCTCACTGATGGAAAGGAGCCGGGGCTGGGAGCCTACGTTTTTTGGGGATCAGGCAGCCTAGGCTCTGCTTCTCTGCTGGCCTGGCTTTCCTACTTCTCCGGTTGCACCCCTGGACTTTCTAGCTCACTGAGTGCCTGGTGCAGACTGACTGACGCTGCCTGCCTTGCCTCGTGCTGGTGAGGGCCTGGAAGCATGTCCCGTGGAGGATGCTCAGACCCACTGCTGGTGGTATGTGTAGGGGAGTTGCACAAGGAAACAGGCTCTTCCTTGCCTGTTTCGTCCACCAGCCTTGTAGTGAAATATTGACAAGTGGAACCCACCTTTTTAGCAGCAGGAAAAGTGTTTTTTTGCATTTTACACTGTGGGGAAGGCAAAACACCGATACTGTAGCTGTAGAGAGAAGAGCCTCCTGGGGAGGGCATTTGTCGCACCATGAAATAGTTTTTCGGGGTAGGCGAGATGAGCGCCCTTCTCAGGTGCTGGTCCCTCTCCAGCAGCGCTGAGGCTAGAAGCCTGACTTGTAGGTGGCTGAAGCTGGGGGAGATGTATCCCACCCAGGAGAAAGGGACCAAGCTAGGAGCAGAGCTAGGTTCAAACCAAGGTGGGCCCTGACCCACGTCTCTTGTGTCTTGGTCATTGTCTCTAAAATGCAGCGGCTGAAGAAGTTTGAGGTAGGAATTTGTCTTGGCACTGCAACCTGCGGCTCCTGTCCCACTCCTCCTACTGCACCCAGACCTTCATCGCCCAGGGCTCTCTCTCCAGCAAGGTCCTTCTACAATAGAAGACACCATTTCTGGATTTTTCTTTTTGGCTGAACTTTCTGCAACCCTTTCCTTTTTTTCCTGCGAGAGCCCTCCTTCAAGCCTGGGTGCGTTGGGTCAAGGATCAGAGCCCTGGGGCTCTCGTGTTTAAATGGCAACATTGGGCCACTGGAGTTATGCAGACGGTAGTTGAACAGACCCTGAGTGGACACTTTCCCTTGATGAAGGAAGGTTTGCATTAGCCTCTTGTAGCTCGGAGAAGGCCAGGCTGGGGTACTTCTGCCGGCATGTTTTCTAATTTAATTACTTATCCTTGTCTCAAATTGTTTATGGTACACTAGGCTATTAAATGTGCCATAAGCAAATGGCTCTTGAAAGAGGAAGAGGATTTATTTGTTTTAGCAACCACTCCAACAAAAGTCTATTTCCTCAGCTAATTAAGATTCCATTCGCTAATTTAAATGTTATGCTAATTAAAGCATAATTCTGAAACTGTAAAAAGGAACTTAAAAAAGAAAAAAGAGAAAGAAAGAAGCAGCAAGTCAGAAAGAAAACTGATTGGCCTTTAGGAATTACATTAAATTTATTGCATTGTTGTAACAACGGTGAGTGGAGTAATTATTTCATTTGCCTCTCATGTGCTATTCATGCTGTTGCTTTTATTCGTTTTCCCCCCATTCTCACACTTCATCTCATTAATACCCGTTCTCTCCCCTCTAATGGGCATTGTCGTGCGGCGGTTTAAGATGAATTGTGAATGTGATCCTCGAAGCACTCCTTGTGCTGCTCGGAGAGGGGCTGCACAGGGCGTTTATGCTGCTTTGGCTTCTGACCCAAGTGGAGACAACGCTTGGTGGCCAAACTCATTTAGAGAGCTACATTGTGTTCACTTTAATTAAAACATAAATAATCTAGTTTGTTTTGTTTTGTGGTTTTTTTTTTTAACAAGAGTAGAAGGAGCAAGGTCTGCTTTGTTTTGTGTTTTCTTGATTAAATGAGAGATCCAGCTCTACAGCAGAGACCAGGAGTGGCTCCTGCTCTCTGTTTACCCGTCAGCTTCCTGCCACAAAACTTGCTATCAGTTTCTTTACCTAGAAAATAGTATCAGTGAGTTCTTAAAAAGCAGTTGTATTTCACTGAAGACTTTGGTAAGGTCGTTGAGCTGAAACTTGAATATGTAGGGAAGCGGGGAAGCCACATTTCAGGTATGGACCTGGGCTTGCTATTTGACTTCTGGCCATTGGTTGAACACCACACACGAGTGCTTCTCCAGCCTGGTTTGTCCCACCAAGACTTATTGCCACTGGTGGCTGGTGTGGCCCTGGGACAGCTGGGGAGGTTTCAGCTCTGGGGCTTGAGGCAGCATCGAGCCCGCAGGCCAAGCATCATCTCCTTGCTGCTCTGTTTTTTGCCTTGCTGGTGTTGCATGGCCTGGGGTACAACGGGTGAGACCCAGACATGTGTTTGAGCTTCTGGAGACCACAATGCAAGGGCAGAGATGTGTACAAAATGGAGAGAAACGAAGTTACTGAGAGCAAGTGTGTGCCTGTACCGGGAAGGAGATGATAAAAGGAGAAGGGGGAGGCGAAAGATGGGCATAAGGAGGCCTGTCTGGGAGAAACAGACAGTGAACACCAGCAAAACAAAGGTTGTAGCAGACCCATTTTTGTCCCCTGGTACGTCCTGCTTGCAGTCAGGCTCTCCACCTTCCTCCAGCTCTCCCCAGCCCTGGGAGCAGGAGCTCCCCTCTCTGCTGCACCTTTCCCCCCCGCCGGCTGCTCCATCTTGGGTGAGAGGATCTGCAGCAAGTTGCTTTTCTGTGCTTCCTCGCTTTGTTAATATTATTAATAATGAAAAACAGCCAGGAGTTTATTATTTTGCTTTAATTTATGCATTTGGGATTTTTTAAGAGGAAACCAATTAAGATTCTCTGATGAGCCCTCCAGCTCCCAGCGGTTTTCAGAAGTGCTTGCCCTGAACTGCATTCAATCTGCAGCCAGTACCTTTGTGTGTGGTCTTGATAAGTAAATTTGGGTGATACTTTAATAATGGAAATGTCTCCTTCTCCCTCCTCCCATCCTTCTCCAGCCCTATCTGCTTGCTGCCAAGCACCTTGTCCAGCAGGCTGAGTCCTTTTGTGGTAGGGGTTGGACTGGAGCAACCTGGGGTTTGGAGAAAAGCCAGTGTGAAATTCAAGGCAGGGCTGGGGGACTGTATCTGAGCAGGGATGGGCACCGAGCAGTTCTCGTTCCTGAGCAAAACTTTGCTGTTGGCAATTTCAGCGTGGTCCAGGTCCTTATTCTAGTTCTGACCCCACCTTGCTCATGGCCACAGATAAGTCATCGTGCCTCATTTTCCCCATCTGTAAAATGGGGTATCAGCACCTGCAGTTCCACAAGTGAGTCCTACTCTAAGTGCTGTAGAACCCTGAACATCCCAGGAGAGATGTCCACAAATGAATGATGACACCACCTTGTTTCCCGTCTCCGCCTTTTCTGTAATTTCACACAGACATTAAGTGATTTACAGACTTCTGAGGGGAGGGGAGGGAAAGGCGAGAGAAAACTATTCTGCAGTGACCACGGCATCCGTGGCATGGACCACAGCGGGGGCAGTGAGACTGCAACCCGGCTGGGTTTTCTAGTGGCACCTTAAGGGTGTCTGCGCAGGATGAGCTGTCTCTTTCTGATGCTTCGTCATCTTGCTGTTCCTCTTCTTGTCATGACTCGCAAGGCTTTGCTTCTCCCCCGTGCCAGGGACCCATGGCTCACATGAGCACCTAGGAAATGCTCCCTAGGCCCTTCCCCACAAACCATGGTGCTCTTTCTGGCCGTCGGATGAGCTGTTGGCTCGCGCCCTTTCCCAGCCACCAGCCCCTCCATCCATCTCTGTCTTCTCCCTGCAGCTGTGCTCCAGATGTGGAGCACCTCGTCTCCATCCTGCTCTGCCCTAGCTGCACCCTTGCGCTGCTGAGCTGGGTCCCTTGGTCCGGCCCCACGAGCAGCACCTGCTGTTCCTGTCCTAGGCTGCAGATATATTTAAACTTTGATCTTGATGGGAAATGACTGGTGATACATTAAAGCCATATGTTTTAGATGGAACGGCGAGGACGTGTAAGCTCAGTGATATTCACATCTAGAGAGAGCTGGGAACTTGTAGTGCCACCCACGCTTGGTATTTCTGCTAGCTCTGCGAGGCTTACACAGCTGTGGAAGGCAGAGTGGGAGCAAGATCTTCTGCTTAAGGGATTTTATATAGAGATGGATTAGATAGATTTGATGGAAACTGATAGTTTATGAAAATGAATTCACCTGCATCTCAATTCAGTTCTTGATGCCCGGAGAGAAAAAGAGAGAAGAAAAAAGGCAAGGGGAGAGATTAAAAAACAATCCAAAGTTAATTAAAGTGCAATTTTGATGTGCTGGGCTGGACCATTTTCTTTTTAACTGTTTAGCAAGTAGATCTCCTTGTGTCAGGTTGCCAGAGAGGAGTAAGCAAGGCACTGCCACTTCTCATGATCTCTCTTCATCTCCGCTGACTGCCTAATTGGCAGCTTAGGAGAATGAAGTAGGACTGTGGTGAAGGTTGTGAGGAGAATTGGCCATGGGTACTCGGCAGCATGAAAAAAATCACTTACAACGGATGTGCTCATCTCTGAGGCTATCGGAAGTCTCCTGCCAGGAGCTGCATGTACGGCTGCTAGCTCAGCACCCAGCTGGAGGAGGCTGCCGTCACCGCTGGCTGTCTCACCACACCGGCACGTTTGGCTGCTGGGAGCTTTGGGAGGGAGCCAGATGTTGGGTGGGAGAAGAAAAACCTCTTCAAAGTTCCCTGAGTCACCAGAAAAATGGCAAAGCAAAACAGGAGCATTGCTGCGCAAGGCAGGATGGTCAGGGAGGAGAACTTCCAGAGAGAAATGCCTTTAAAGCATTTCATAAATAGTCATGCAACGAGCTCTGCAAGCACAGCGAGGGAAATAGGATTATCTCCGTTTTGAAGAGCACAGGGAAAATCAGAACCTGATTTTCAAAGGCTTTTGGTATGCAAAGGTAGCCCTGCCTTCAGTGTGCAGTCAAGCATGGGGCACAGGCAAGGAGCGCGGGTGGATTTGCAGCAAACCCATTAAGAGTGAGAATTCAGATAGTCGTTGCGTCTCAGCCTGAGTGTTTCCAGATGAAGGGGAGGTTCAGGTGGCTGGTGCTGGGCTGCACTGGGAAATCCGTCTTTTCCCTTGCTCTGGGTGCTCAGGTAGTGGTTTTGGTGCTGGCGAGCAGCACAGCTCCCTTTTTTTAGCCTTTTTTCCTGTAATAGAAAGCACCGTGAGCAGCCTCCAGTCCTGGGGAGCTTGTGTACTGGTGCAGTTAGGTCCTGTTGTCAGGGAAATGAAGGCTGGATTGCTGCTTGGAGTATCATCAGACCAGTGAGATCCAGGAGCTAAACCGTGTTCTTCATTGCCGTCTATTGATACTCCTATTACTAAATAACTATTGGCATGGATAGGCACAAACAGCTCCTCAAACTCTGCGTGACCTTAGGCAAATCACTTCATCTCTGTGCTTCAGTTCCTTCATCTATACAACAGGAATAATAATCCTTATTTTCTCTGAGCCTGTGTTCTCTTTCAGTATAAATATTAACTGCTTTGGGCAAGAAGCATCTCTGGGAACATGTGAAGAATAGCGAGTGTTTGGAGGTGGCACTGTGTGTATGAGCAGGATGTGTATAGAGGGGCGGCGTGCAGCTCTAGAGAGCATTTTTTGAAGGAGGATGGGAAAAAAAATGCACAGAAAGCTTAAGACAAAATGCGTGGGTAAACTGAGGCATATAAGTCTCGCCTTGGAGTGCGAGGGAAGTGTCTCTGCCTGGTGAGTTTATCAAAGGGGGGTTAAGAGGTGATTTGGTTGTGGTCTACATATTTCTCAGCGGGGAAGAGGTTGCTGAAAATAGACAGGTCTTTAATCTAGCGGAAAAGAGAGCACCAGGACCCAGTGTTGGAAGGTGAAGCTGGACTCATTTACAGTAGAAGCGGAGCCCAATTTTTGAAGATAGGGTAATTAATCATTGCAACAACTTACTCTGAGCCACGGCTAGGCTGACATAATCTGTACACTTTAAACTGAGACTGGGTAAGGAAGAGGGTTTCAGGAGCTACAAGGAAAGGTAGGAGCTTGTGCAGAAACATCTGGCTGCAGGACCCTGGCCTCTGTGGGGAAGGGGACAGTGCGGTCCCATGGGTGCTGGCTGCTCGCCAGTAGAAAGCTAGAGTTTGCTTGGGTTGGGGGGGTTGACCCAAGTTTGGGTGCCTGCACGGTGCTTGGGGGTCCCCAGGTGCACGGAGCAATAGCAGATGCACTAAGCACTGATCCCCACCAGGCCTCCAGGCATCAGGAGAGTCACTGTGCTCTTTTTTTTTTTTTTTAAAAAAGGAGGGGTTTAAAAATCAATAGAAATAAATAAAAGGGCCATAAATCTGGAAAGACACCCACAGCTCCCTCTGCAGCCCTCTGCGTTGTGGGGATGTGTAGGAAGGGTGACGGAGCATTGATCTGCCCGAGAGAGCCGGGAGGACGACGGCTCGGTGCCAGCGTGCCCTGCGAGGCTGTGGCAAATGAGGCTTGAAGGGGGCTTGAGCTGGCGAGGGGTGCCTGGAGGAAGGGGCACAGCACTTACGTTTTGCATCTGGGTTAAGATACAGGAGGTCCCCAGCTGGCGACTCACCAGGGGAAGAGACTGGCTTGAGGAGTGTTATGCTAATTTGGAGGCAGAGGCCAGGGATTTCTTGAAAAACAGGAGCCCAAGCCAAAGCAGATTGAATAGCAGCCCCTCGTCTTCGCTCCCCCCTAACTCATCTGGTTGGATTTGCTTTCGCAGCGCCTGAGCTTGCAGCTCTGGGGGCATGTGTTGCTCCCAGAGTAATTTATTTGTGCTGAATAGCGTCGCTTTCCTTTGGCATAGACGGGTGGAAGCAATGGGCACGTTTCTGTCGGGGGACCCGTCCAGCTTTCTCTCATTTCTCTCAGCTTCTCAGCATATTTTGGGGGGAATGGGTTTGGAAATATCCCACCCGTCTCTAGGATCTTAGGGTTAATAGTGAAGTGCATCGCCCTGCCGCTGAAGGTTAACGAGGAAGGCACAGATCAGTTGTGAAATGCAGTGCAGCAGGTCACTTCCAGCGCTCCTTCGTCCGTGGCTGGTGGTGCAAACCAGTTACAGCTCTTTCCACGGCACAATATATTCTCGTAAAACAGAAGATGCTGTGTGTGTGCTCCTCCTACCGTGTCCAAACAAATACTGTCTTGGGCAAATAAAACGTATGAGTTGGCTGACACATGCAGCACCCCCCTTTACCTCAGTGGCATATGCTCATCCCCAGAGAAGCAGCTCTGCCTCCTTCCAAGGGAGAAATACTTGTGCTCAGCACCTCCGAGTGGTTTTGCAGCAAGTGCTGCACTGCTTGGTAATGACGGGCTCTTAGCAGCCCTTGGAGGGGAGTCCGGCTCCAACGCCGACACTGCAAGGAGAGATAATGGTAAATAACCAGCAGCTGTTGGTGAGGGTTGAAGGAAAATAAATGGATGCAATTTTCTGTCCTTTTATTTATTTATTTATTCCTGCTCCGACCCTTGCCGCTCCGCGGGCTGGCGGAGCAGCTTGGGCTGTCGCAGTCTCGCCGCTGGCTGCAGGGCCGGAGAGCCGGGCAACCCGATTGAGGGTGCCCTGCTCTTTTGTTTGGGGAGGCGATGGGTCTCACCTCACAAGCTTCATGTTTTCAGGTATTGAGGGGGAGGTAAAAAAAAAAAAAAAAGCAATCTGACTCCCCGAGTAATGCAGCTCATTTTGTCGAAGGATAAGCTGGAAGGAAAATGCCTGATTGCTGTTAAATGGATGGAGGAGGGGAAAGAGGGCTCAAACACCTCATAAACAAATCTTTTCTTTTCCCCAGTCTTGCTTCCCACACACAAACAAAATGCATTTTCAGCCTGTTCTTTCTGCACCCTTGACGTCGTGGCGGCAGTTTTTGTCAGAAGCCGCTGTGGGCTGCAGTGGGGCTGGTGGAGATGTAACTGTGGGAGGTCAGGGTCCGTGCACCCCGCGGGGGCTGCAGGAATCGCTATGCGTGCTGCTGGCCTCTGCTTGAGGCCCTGCGACTCTGAGCTCGGTACTCTGTAGCCATGTGTGATAAAAACATAACAGCTTCCCACCTTGCACATCCTCCTTGTCAAAACAGAAACGTTTCTTGCAGGACTTCATCCAGGACTCGCTTACCTCTCGAAATTCCTCTGCAGCAACTCACTTTTCAGTTTTACATCCAGAAGCGTTGCTGTCACTCTGCTTTTCTTCCTTCTCAGCATCTCTTCCTCATTACTGCCCGCTGGTTTTGAGGAAATGGGAGAAGGCAATCCTGATTGCCCTCGTGATGCTTTCTGCCAGGCCCTCACGCATTCCTAGCAGCGCACATTGCAGAGCAGGTGCAGGAAGTGGCCCTGCTGTTGGCACGGGACAGGGGATGCTCTAAACCCCTCTGCACTTTGCAAAGTATTTCTGGGGCCAGGGTGAGATGCTGCGAAAGGGTTTGGTGCTTGGGCTGGGTACAGTGTGCCGTGGGGCTTCACTGACACCTCCGTGTCTGCAGGTTTCACGCCAGCACCTTCCAGCTCTGCTCAGTTTCCAGAGACTCAGGAATGACAAATATGAAAAGCACAGTTTAATTAAACACGCCATGCACTGGCTCATTAAGTGGTTGCGTGGAGTAAAGAGGAAGCCTTGCTGACAGCCCCATCAGCCTGGCCTCTGAAGCATCTCTGGCAGGAGCAGCGGCTGACGGGATGACTCACGGCAGAGCACAGCATGGCTCTCATCGCAACGGCAAGTTTGGTTTTAAGCCCTGATTGCAAGCAATGCGTTTTCTGCAGTACTCCTGCAAAAGCACATCGGATTTCTTGGGAAGCTGTTGAAATCCCACTTCCCTTCACTGGTGCAGATCCTCCGTGGTGTTGAGGACAGCAGGTGCTGTGGAGCGGGGTCACGGCGCGCTGTGGCATTGCCCTGTCCTTACGCGGGTGTTGCTCGGGGAGGCTTTTGGGGTTTTTTGCAGAGCTGCTGCGTGTGGTACCCACCTCCGAGGAGTCCCTGGGGAGACTCTGCTGAGGCTGCCTGAAGATATTTGCTTCTCAGCCCTTCAGAAAGACTGGAGGGGAGTCAGTGAATCAAACGTCACAGGGGCACTGCCTCAAACAGCAAGGTCACCTCTAAAAGGAGGCGAGATTAAGAGGCTCTTGGGCACTTTTTTACAGCTGAAGAGTTACTCGGCTTAGAAAATGCACCCTTGCCAACCTGGCGCACCCCTCTCTCAAAGCACAGGCAGCTCTCACGACTGCAGCGTGCGGTGCCCAAGCCCTTTTCTTCTCCCTGTATTGAAATTTGCATTTTACATACAGCTAACCCTGGACCTCTGGTGAAGGGAGCTGGGAACGGAGGCTTCTGTTGAACAGTCGTAGGGAGATGAGAAGAATAAGGTCTTCTCTCTATTCTTTAAGGCCTGTCTTGCCTTTTCTTTTTCCTTGAGCCTTTGAGTGAAATTCCATGAGGGCTCTGTGAAAGAGAACTCACACAAGACTCTAATTTCAGGTGTGAATATGGAGACGTTTTTCATTAGGAAGCATATGGTGTTAAGGTTAAAAAAAAGAGATGAAGTTTGACAGCCAGGAACAAAGCAATGAAATAATAACTACAGGTGGGCAAAGCCTCCAGCAGGGTTTGCAAACAACAAAACCAAGCCAGGGGCGGTTCACATCCAAGTGTTATTGTTACTTATTAGAGTTGGAAAATTTTACAGAGGAACATTTTTTTTGATGGAAACTTGGGTTTTCATCAAAAGTAAAATTTCCATGGGAAGTGTTCACCTTCTGCAGGAAATTGGACATCTGTTAGGAGGGAAAAAAAAAAAAAAAGAAATAGAAAAGCAAAACAAAAATCAGAAAGCAGCTGAGAAATTTATATGCCGAGTGGTGGATGAAGTTTGTCCTCATTGCCGTGCAAATACCGATTGCGAAGGTAGCTCGTGGATAAGCAGGCTGCTGCTCGCTCCGCCTGTGTGGATCTGACCTTCGGCTCAGGGGTGCAGGTGGCTGGCTCTATCACCGGTAGCAGACAATGATCTGATCTCCTGGTTAAAGCAACTTCTTTCATCTTGAATGAAATAAATAGCAATATTCCCACTTATAAATACGGGGATGTTTCCTTGGTTCATTCCTTTGGGACTTTGTGGAAGGGAAGCCTTCTGCCTCCTCATCTCATGCTTTATCCTTATCTGTTGGAAATATTGCCTAATGTTGGACATGGATGTCTGCGAGGCAGCTATTCTCTAAGAAATCTTTCATTTCTTTTTCTCTCTGCCTATTAAAACGGGGTTAAAGATATTAATCTCCTCATTAAAATACTGGGGGAGACGCTGATTGAAAGCACAGGGCGGGAGGCAGATCATCACCACCGGAGCGTTGCAGCTGGCCTCCGTCCCTCCTTGGGGCCTCGGGAGAAAGTTGAGCTCGGGAGCTGAATGTCATTGCAGAGGCTCCGCTTTCTTCTCTGCGCTTTGAATTCCAGGTCCTGAGTGGCACTGCAATTTATGGTGAATATTTTATACCTCCAAATGATGTTTTGTGGGATTCCGCTCATCTCGCCTGCTGTGCCTCTGTCAGTCTCGGAGGAAGGCTGCCTTTGTTGTACGTGTCAGCTTGACGAGGTGCCGTTTTTCCAAATGGATAATTCTGTTCCTTTGCCATCGAGGAAATTGTTTCCTTCCTGGAAAAGCTGCTATGTCGTTTAAACAAGGCTTTGGCTGCCAGTGAACTGACTGGAGAAAACATGTCAAGTGACTGCAGGTGACCTTGAGAAAAGGCACATATGGGTGGGGGTGGCTTCCTTATATTTTTTCACAGTCCTCTTTTGTAGCTTGTTGTGACTGGAAAGAGCTTCAAGGGATGGGAAGGCAGGCAGTGGCGCGGGTTATCGAACCCCCGGGTTGCTGCCCTCCGTGCCATGCTTCCCATCAGCAGCCAGGGCAGCAGGGAGAAAGGGCCAGGGATGGTGCAGATCAGCATGTTTCTCCCCAAAAGGGAGAAATCTCAGGGACATGAAAAAAAGAAAAAAATGATGTGCAGCATGTATTTAAATAGAAATATATATAAGAGGAGAAACACATGAGTAGAAAAACCCAAGTCAGGAGATCAGATTTGGAGGGTGCTGCTCATCTTCCACCTGCAGCTGTCACCTTCAGCCTTTAGCTGGACACGGGAGGCTTGGGGCTGCTCACATCAGCCTGCAGATAGCAGAGTCGTTCCCCCTGTGCACCCCGGCGAAGCAGGAGGGGGATCACCCCCGGACACCATTGCTTGCTGCCGTAAAGCCTGGAGTGATGCTCGCTGCAGGTGGCTGCACCCCAGTGCCCTCGCTGTGCGTGCGCCTTCAAAGTCTGCAAAGGCTTTGACTTCAGGAACCTGTGGGATGAAAGGTGCCATAGAAACATGAGTTTTATTAATACCGTGGAAGGTTGCCAGTCGTAATTAAAGCCGCGAGAAGCTTGGCGGTTTCACTTCATGGAGCTTTGTACAAATATTTCTGTTGGTTTTGATCCATGCTGCTTTGTAGCCCCTTGGTTTCACCTTGCGCTGCTGAGCCGCGTGAGGTCTCCTCGAGGAGCCCGGCGAGCCCTTGCCGAGCTGCATGTGATCGGTGATGCAGCAGGGCAAGTCTTACGTGATCTGAACGCTGACAAGCTGGCCAAGTTTGCTCTCAGTGGGCCACAGCTTGCTTGCAAAGTTAGGATAGATTGGATAGGAGTAAAGTAACTTGGAGAACTCAGTCTAGTAGTGCCTTGTGTGGGATTTCACCAGCATATTTCCCGCATATTTCTCTCTCTATCAGAGAGGAGGAGTGTGGAGAAGGAGGTGGGGAAGAAGCAGACTAAGAAGAGGAGGCAACCTTTCGTAACTGCATAGAGAACTCTCTCCTCCTTCCCCACTCTTGCAGCAAGCCATCTGCTGCAACTCAGCAGGCTTTAGCCGAGGCAAACTGTTTTTTTCCCCTGCCTCATAAATTGTTGCTTGCAAATTGAGGTCAATGTCATAGTTCCGGTTATACATGCATCTTTTTGGAGGACCTCTTTGCAAACATGGGTTCTCTAGAGACTTAGGGTTAGCTTTGTGTAGACCCTAGAAGTCCAGCCCATGGTAGGTGCCTGGATTCCTTCACAGTCACCAGAGAGACATGGATGACCCAAGAGATAATGCTCACTTTTTGCATCTCTGTTGGCAGTAGAGGGGACTGGGAGCACTTCCTTGACTTGGCCCCAAACATTCGGAAGGCAAAAACTGGATGAGGTGATTCCTGGCGGGGGTCTGGGAGGGAATCTTGTTCCTATTTGAACAAAATCTGAATGGAAGGACCAGCTGAGAGGTCTCTTTGGGCTCCTACCTCCAAAATGTGCAGTTGGCTTTAATCAGGTGCTGAGGAATTGTCTCATCCTTGGTGAACTCCAGTGAATGGAAATGACGGCTTAACCTCAGTACGGCAGAAACATTTGATACAGAATATAGTAACTATGACATTAGACTTCTGAAAACAGATGGATCATCCCCAAGATGATCAGAGACTCCTCTAAATTCTTAAAAGTCCTCTTTCTCCATACCGTTGAGCCCCAGCCTGTTGGATCCAGCCTACAGACACAGTCCTGCTGATCTTCCCCTCTGTTTCGCCAGTTAGAGATACCTCCAAGCGGTGCAAGGACTCTTTAAAGGTGTGTTTCTTGAAAGCACTGCCTTCTTCCTCAACAACGGCTCCCCAACTGCTTGCACCGAGGTTAAATATGGAGAAAGAGACGACGAGCTTCTTCCATCTGTTGCCCACCTCTTCTTGCAAATCAGATGGGAATGCAGCAGAGCGGCTGACTGCATTGCGACAGCCCTCCCCGCAGCAGGCAGAGCAAAGGGGGCACAGCTGAAAGCACGCCCGTGGGAGGCTTGACGGTGAGGGTGCAGGCGTGCGAGTATTTTTAATGCTGCTCCCCAAACATGCAGTCGGCGCCGGCAGAAAGTGCCAGATTGCCAGCCCAGGCAAGGAATGCGGGCTTGCGAATTGCCAGGGTGGAAGCCGAGGTGTGACTTCGAAGCAGCAAGATTTTTCTTAGGATTGTGCCATGCAGGGACCTCCTGGCTGCCCTGCAACCGTGTCCATGCATGGAGAGGGTCTGAGGGTGTCTCCATCAATACTGAGTCCCGCTCCACCTGGGGACATCCCTGTTTGCCTCAAGCACGTGCTGCGGGGCATCCTTCTGCAATGTCCCCATTTCTGCTCCTGGAAACGCTCGGTGGCGATGCAGCCCCCAGCAGCGGGGTTGGGATGTGTCCCTGCGGATGGTTCGTGTGACGCTGCGACGAAGGGGTGCCATCCAGGAGGGGACAGCTGATGGCTGGGCGCTGATGTGGAGTCTGCTGCGACAGACATGGTGTTTTGCCAGCTCCCGACCTAGAAATCAGGCCAGCCACCCAAAGGTGAAAAGCACTGCATCCTATTCCCCATCTCTGGAGCGTTTCAATCTTCCGAGCTGAGGATCTTTTGATGTGAGCAGCTCTGTAGCACAGCCCGCGCCAGCCGGGTGGTGTTGAATGTCTAAAAACCCTCGACTGCTCTCGCTGCAGGGAGCAGTGCAGGCTGGAAATGGGTTTGCAATTCCTTCTGTGGCTGGGACATGCGCTGGTGAAGTGGGGGATGATGACACCTGGAAAAAGCCTTGGGTACCAGTTAGCAGCTTGTATCTAATGGTCGTCCCTGTGCTGTTACTTGGAGCAGTGCCCCTGGCTTGAGCAGCATCCCTGGGATGCAGGGCTGATCCCCTGTGACGGGGCAGGCTCAGGAGCACACCCATTGCTGCTGTGCTGGCTGCTGACCTTCTGTTTTCCTTACGAAACCCCTACTTGGTTCTCAAGCCCACCAGCAGCACCTGAATATCTCCAACCGTGGGGATAAAGGCTTGGAAAAATCACAGAGGACTGGGAACTGCTGTCCTTGAGGCACTGGTAATGCTGTCTGGATGCTGGATGCTTTGCTGGGGCTTGCGGGGAGATACAGCCTCCTTTTCTGAACCCCCAAACTGTGATACGTGCTCCCTGGCTCTGCCCCAACCCCAGAAAGCTCTTGGGGGCTAAGTCTGTCAGCCCACGCTGTGTCCTTAGAGCCACCTGAAAAAACGTAATTTCCAGTGCCCAAAGCTGTATGTCGGAGCTGCCTCTCCAGTAGCAGTGAGTGTTTTTTGGAGAGCCTTTATCTGCCTTCTCCTGTATGCACAAAATGCCGTTCGAGTTGCCAAGATGTTTGTCTAATGCCTTCTCTGTGTAAGCACTTCTCTTGCTGCAAATGCACGCTGTTTGTTCGCAGCTCGGGGTGGTTTTAGGGATGCTTGTGTTTCGGTGGCTCAAGGAGGGGTTCGTGGCGTGGCAGGGCATGACCTTGGACTCTGACCTGGCCGTGCCTTTGCACAGTGCTTGCTGCCTAATGAGGATCAGGCAGCTCTAATGCTGCATGGCAGATCGTTGGAGGAAGAGCAGCTATTATTGGAATTGGTGCAGATGATTCGAGAGATGATTTGCTTCTCTCTCAAAATACAATTAGTCACTTCCACCAGCGTGGGGAGAGCAAGGGCTTGAACTATTTGTGGCTGCAGGCTGAGGAAGCTGAAGAGCCGGTCCTCCTGCAGCTCTGGCCCTGGTCTGGACAACTGCAGATGAGCTTTGCCTCCCTGTGGCTGTTGTTGCTGCCGCTTGAGTTGTGCTTGGTTTTAACACAGCTGCTTTTTTAGCACTACTCTCCCTTACGTTGGCAGTTGTGCCCTGGGTGTCAGGTAGAGGCAGCGGAGGGGCATTGATGGAGCCAACTGGGTTGCTGCTGCCTTTTGATACAGCAGCTGTGGGAAAGGGGAGAGAAATCATGTGCCAGAACCCGGCACGGAGGGGCTGGTTTTTGTTGTTCCCTATACCATGCAAAAGCCGTACGCAGTCTTAGTCCTTTCCTTCCCTCTGACTGGCGGGGCTGTGACGATTTCGGTTCAGCCCTGCCCTTTGTGCCGGTGCCAGCTCTCCACCCGGGACTGCTTCTCGCCCCTGCGGGAGCTAAGGAGCAGCTCTGTGGGCTGGCAGGTTGCCTGGCCGCTCCGCAGAGCCGCGCTGGCTGCAGCCTCGCTCGTTTGTAGGTGAGCTCTGGCTCGGCTGGAGCCAGTGGAGTGAAGCACAGTGCCAAGATGTCGCCTGGGTGAGGATTTTCCTGCTTTGGTACCCAGGGTCGGGTGCCTTCAAGGAGCCTTCCTCGCTCTGCTCTGCACTTCTCCTTTAAACAGACCTTTTTGTTGGTTGCTCAGAATATGAAAATACCTCAAGTCAATGGGTGTTTCTGAAAACCTTAATTAAGTGCTTTTTGCCTCTATTGAGCTCCCGCCCTTAAAAACCAGCCTTGAAATTGCAAGACATTACAGGCACATTAAGGTTTATCATCTTAACTTTCTGCTTACGGTTTCTTTCTTGCTGGAGCTGTCACTTCTCCCCCTCTCTTCCCTGCGTGCCAGGACACAGCAGTGACCTATGCTCCTGGGATCTCCTTGGGATGTCCCCAGGTGGGCTGAGACCTTTCCCCCTGGGAGACCTGCCAGGTTGGCTGGAAAAACAGGCAGGCATCTTTCTGCACACGGGGTGCGCTTAGGTCTGCAGGCTCCTGGGGCTTTGGCTTGCGCAGCATCTTTGGGCTGTGCTCGGCGTCGTGCTGAGATCTGAAGCCAGGTGAGATTTGCGGGGTTTCCTGTTTTCCCCAGCCTCCCTTTATGCCCTGCGCACAGGCTTGCACCCCATCCTGATGCCGTGCCAGTACCAGCCCTCCTACCCCTGCTGTGCTGGTTATCCGACTCCCCTCCTCCTCTCTTCTTATTATAGCAGCCTTATTGTTTTAAGCTGTAACCATGGCACATTGTGAGTTAGCATAAAGGACGTTGTGGAAGGGAATTGTATTGTATATACTGACTGTGTGCTTCCTTTTAAACTATACCCCTGTCACCAGGAGGCTTTCTACAGGTTGGTTGCTGAGTGAACAGCTGAGAACCTGTGGGAAGACCCAAATGGCACTTAAATTATATTTGCTCTTTGATTTCGAAGACATTTAGTACCATTTAATAGAATCAGAATGCAATTTAACTCCATGAAGTGGGGGAGGCTGCCTCAGGAGAAGTGACACTGCCATAGCTGGGGAAACAAAAAAAATTAAGTGAGCAAAACAGCAGGGTCAGGTTTACTATCCGGATAATTATTATTAAATAAAGAGCAGAGTGGGACTGTGTCTATCAGCTTCCCTGTGTGCTTGAAATGGCATTAACCACTTCAGCACTGCGTGAGGGGCTGGCTTAGCTGTGCCGTGGGGGGCACCTGGAGACGTGGCATCTGAAGAGGTCGTTGCGATAGTGCGTTGGTTGTTAGCCAGAATTAACCGGGGACTTTTCAGCTGGAAACTGATTTTAGTGCCTGCAGCACTGCTGTACCGGCAGCGCTCCTGGTGCTCCCGTTACCCCGCTGGTCTCGCTCCCCTCAACACGCAGCAGCAGCACTTTAATGCCGATATACTTTTCTCCACCAGCAGCTGGCTAAAAGTAAAGAACACAGAAGAAGGGACGTGTCTCTAAGACATTAGCAGTGCCATGCTGCCTAGGCTCTCCAGCCCATCTAGGAGATTGCACCGAGGGCAGGTCTGTCTTTCCAGCCTCCCTGATTTCTGGCTTAATGGGTGGTGAGGACTTCTTGTTTGAATTTAGGCAATACAATTTTTTATCCTTTTTTTTTTTTTTTTTTTTTTGTATATGCATACTCGAAACTAGCTATTTCAGCCGTCAGGAAGCCTCTGGGTTTGGCACCGCTAAGTTCTCCACAGTTCCTCCTGACCACCCCATCCCTGCACTGCTGGCAGTGCCCCGCGGAGGTTAAGGTTTCCGTGGGCAGGTCTGCAATGCAGCGAGACACCGCTGTGGGCACACTATTTCTAGCAGTTGTTCCCTGCCTGTATAAAGGAGATAATAGCACTTCCCTCCCTCACCGAGGGGTTTGGGGAAGACAAGTCTATTAAAGATTGTGAGGCGCTAAAGATATTTTGCTGATTGGGGCCACACAAGTAGCGGAGGTATCTAGCTTAGGAAAAGGTTTGTGGCTGAGAAATCTGAAGACACTTCTTTATTGCCTGCCATCTCTGCCTGGCACCTGGAAATCAAATTGAGTTTTTAAAATCCATTTCTGCCTGCAAAGAATACAGTAAAAACTTATGCATGGTGATAATATGTTGCATTCCCTGAACATGCTTTGGCGAATAGTCCCAAGGCATCGTATGCTGCAGGGAACGTGCTGGAGCTGAGTCATGGGGACTGAGGTGGTGGTATTTACTGACCCCACAAGGACACGGGGAGCAGTCTCCTCCTTAGCCCTCGACATCCCCCTGATGCCGCTGCCCAGGAGAGCAGCCAGGCATTGCTGGTGGACCAGCAGGTCCACAGGCCCAGCATCTGTTGGATGGATGGGAGCTGTGATGAGGAAAGATCCCCCCAGAAGGTCAACAGCCACCTTCTGGTCTGTCTGAGCGGCCAGGGCAAGTCTCTGATTGGTACAGCTCTGGTACTGGTGGGTATCAGTATGGATGTGTAGGCAGTGGCTGCTTGCAGCACTGAAGCCTGGTTGCTTTTAGATGAGTTTCCCCTGCAAAACATTGAGTTCTTGTAGAACAGCCATGACAGATGCAGGCACCAGGTCCACATCCCTCTGCTCATAATAGGTGTGAATTTATGTCTGCATCTCTAAAATAGCTTGATATGTCCAATCCTCCTGGATAAAAGCAAGGGATTGAATTATTACAAAAGGACAATTTTTCATTTCCTATAAGTGCCTTAATCTCGTGAGTAAATATTACAGCTTTGTGCTATAATCCCTAAGCTGGTATATCTCTTCCCTTCCCAGTTACCTTTTGTGTTGATTTACATTTAATATGTTGCCATTAAATCTCTTTCTCTCTCTGAGGCCTATTATAAGTGCAGTATTTATTCTGTTGAGTCTTTTTTAGTCACATTTGTATTGTATTCTAATGTGCTTGCACAAAAGACTGCTGGGCACATTCCTAAGATATTTGCATCTTTTCTTCCCTACTTTTGTCTGCGCTGCTGAAAACACATGCTGTTTTGGCCCTGCACCCACAGTGGCATTCCTCATACTGATGAGATGCCTGGAGGAAATCCTCTCTGAACGCCTCTGCTAGTTCCCAGACTCCTGGGCTTTCCTGGTCTGCTGTCCAGGAGGAGCATCTCGCGTGGTACATCTGAACGTCCCGGTGTGTGGAGCACACTGCAATACCCAGGGAGATCTCCATCTGCTCCTTTCATCCTTGGGCTCGGTTTTTGCACAAACCCACCTGATTCATGGCAGAGCAGAGGTTTTCTGGACTCTGCTGTCAAAACCAGTGGCTGCAGGGCAGTGGGCATGGTCCTTGCCTGAGTGGCAGGTAGGAGGAGATGGAGTTTGCCCACCTGCTGGGGTCAAGCCAGAAAGTGGGTGTTCCTGCTAAATGCTGGCCAGATCCTCCTGCACGTTCGCTAATTCACCCAGCTGCATGTAATCAGCTAATTAGTTGCACACGGTTGAAGAGATGGCTGCTGTGCATTATTTAAAGGGTGCGGGGAGGAGCAGGGCAGCTGGAGTAGTGTGGAGAGCCTGCAGTATGGTGGTTTTGGGACAGTTTGGGGGGTTGCCCAGCTCCTTGGCTCTAAGGTAGGTCTTTCTAACTGAGGGTCTTTGCACCCAGCTGGCACTTCAGGGGGACAAAGAAGCTTCTGTGCTAGCTGCATCAGTATGGTATGAGGTGGAAGGTCTCAGACAACTTATTTAGAAAGCTGGAGTCCAAGTCAGTGGCTGTCCCCAGATGGGCTGGGGGGGGACAGCTATTGGGAACTGTGACTGACTGAAGGGTCTTTGAGCTGAGCATCCCTGGGGCACCTGCCCTTGATGGCAGCAGCTGGGGTGAGGATGGTGCCAGGAGGAGGTTGGGCTCGGGGGGATCGGGGTGGTTGGTGGCCCCACACTGGGGACTGTGAGATTGGTGCTCACCTCCACCTCCTTTTTCTCCCTGAAAGGGGATTGTGGATGAAGTCTTGAGAGCAGCCTTCTCAGGGTCATGGGAAGGCTCTGCTTGCTGAAAACCTTTCTCTGCTGTCAACATCTACCCTCCATGGGCACTGCTCTAACTCTCTGCAGCGCAGCACTTCTTGGGTGCCGTATCTTTGCTTCCTGGACTGTAAGCGTGGCTGCAGCTTGGCTTCGGAAGGAGATTTGAGAGATTGGGGATGTATGCTACTCAGGTTGCTGATTTCCTTGTGCAAATCCCAGTGTCCAGGTTCTTTTCGCCTCTGTCCCCTCAATATAATTGCTTTGCTCCTTTTCTAAAGTGCCTGGATCTCCACAGATTAAGGGTGCTCAGCAGGAGCAATTATTATTGTGATGTTTTTATTGCATAGAGAGACTGAAATATTAAAGGACTCCTTCAGCATAGGCTTTTAGAGGTAGGGAAGATTGGCCAGAGCAGGTTTGTGTGGAAGCATCTGCCTCCAGAGACAAGCTGACAGTGTCTGCCTGTGGTAGAAGAGACCCATGACCAGTCTGCAGGTTGCCATCAGCAGTTTGAACGTGAGGTTGTCAGCTCCTCCACGGAGCATCCTTGCTGGTGGGAAGCAGCGAGCAGCTCCCTCAGTTCCCGTGTGGCCCCTTGCAGAAGGCTGAGTCGTAAAGCATGAGGTCCCACAGCCTCAACCCTCGTGTGTGGAGCTGGAAATAAAGCCTGTCCCATTCAGCCAGAAAAACCCATGTAACTTGTTGACTGTTGGCCCTCATCATGTTCAGGGTGTGCCCAAACCAGAATATTGAGCAGGCTGGGCATCCTGCGTCCCCCGTCTCACACCACCATCGCTTTTACTGGGGACAGGTCGTCTGTGCAGAGCCAGTGCTGGTTCCTTTGCCGGGGCAGCTCTAGCAATTATCATGGAGCAAGCATCGCAGCCTGCCAGGCCTTTCCCTGCAAGACTCACTTCTGAGGGGAAGGTTCTGCAAGATTTAAAAGAAAATGAGTCCATAAAAGTATCCAGGGGTAGATATAAAATGGCTGCATTTCTTAGCTGTTCCAATGAGGCATACAGCAAAGAAGAAAAAACAAATGCTGGTGGTTGGGAAGGCGGGGGGACGACACAGAAACTATGCTTTTATCTCCTTTAAAATAACCCTGTTCTGCTTGATTTTAAATCTTCCATTCTCACCAGAGTCGTTCTGCTGCTCAGTGCAAAGCTACCGGGGGAGTTGGGGGGAGAGGGGGGAAAAAAAGTTAATTGAATCCTTATGTTTGAGTGATGGCTACTCTGAGAGCTTGTCAACCTGATGGTAAATCTTGGGGGTGTTAATTGCTTTGAAATCCCTTTCCTCTCCGACTCCGCTTGTCAGCGGTTGCCCACCTTCCGAGCAGTCCCCCCTGGCACGCACGATCCGCCGCTGATGCGCAGCCCACGGTGGGCTGGCCTGGGTGCTGCCCATGCACGGCTCTGAGCATCCAGGGAAGGCTTGGGGTAAGCAGGAGAGAAGCCTTTTCCTTATTCCATTTCAAATGGCTCCTGTTTGCTGATAAGGTTAATTGATTTCTTTTGCTTTAATTAACGAAATTCAATTTCCACTTAATGAGAGAGATTTCTGGTGTGACATGTGTAAACGGCAAAGTGATGAGTGCTGGGCAAGGTGAAAGGGAAGGGAGGGAGTTGCTTGGGTGCAGGCAGTGAGTCCAAGGGAGGTGGGGGAGGCGATGCTGGTCCCCCCCAGGCAGCCTCCCCATTTGGACCACAGCTTTGCTGAGTTATTTTTGCAGCTAAAGCAGGAGCTGTATGCTGCCCAAACCAGCGTCCTGCCCATCAGAGAGGCTTTCGCCAAGACTCGGGGGGACTCTGGAAGATGCTCCCAGCAAGCTGGAGGGAGTGCTGTCCCCAGGCGCTGGGCTGGGTACCGGCAGCATCTCAGCACCGCGGCCCCTGTGCTCCCACTAGCAACAAGTGGGCTCCTCTCCTGGTCCTCGGCTGCCTTGTTTGCACTGAAACTGGTATCAACAGGAGGGGGGGGAGCGGGCAAGAGGATGGCAGAGAGCAGAAGAGAGTCACTTCTCATCAAGTTGATCAATCTTTCTGCTGTTGAAGCCTCTCAATGAGTTGAATGTGATTTTTCTCTGCCTTACGCGCAAGGTGGAAGTCGATCACTTTCAATTTTCAGCATGCAGAACAGGCACTCTATCAAGCTGTTGCCTTGCATCACCATGATTGCTGCTGGCGAGGGCTTCCAGCATGCGGAGCTGCGGCGGCAGCAGCCCCCCCTTGCCGGCGGGGGCTCTTGCTGCGTGCCGGGGCTGCGGGCAGCTCTGCGAGGGGCCGGCTGTAGGGAAGAGGAGGGCGAGCTCTTTGAGAGGGGCCAAGCAAAGCCTGCAGCGGGCTGCGAGATGGGTTCATAGTGGTGCGGTGCCCCGTCTGCTGAGCTGCAGTGCTGGGGGAGATGGGATGATCCTGTGCTGGCTTAAAGGTGCACGTGTGAGAAATGTTTGAGCCGGTTACCTTCGTGTCCATGGCTTAGTGGGATGCTATTTCTGGTGCCGGGTACAAGGCGATGCAGCTCGGAGGCTGGGCAAGGTGGCTGTGACTCGTGGGTCATGCTGGATGTGGTGGTGCCAGCCCCTGCAGAGCCGCGGGGAGCACTCACCTCTTCAGCCGTATCTCCCCAGCATCGCAACGCAGAGCTCCGAGACCATTAAACGTAGTGCACACAAGCCAAACAGCAGGAGCATTTGGCCCTGCAGCTCAGGGGAAGGCACTGAGTGGCGTTAACCCGCGGAGCCGCTCTTGGCTGCCCTGCGTGTGCCCGTCTCCCAAGCACAGAGCCCTGAGGAGGATGCACAGGCGCCGGCAGGGTTATCAGCGCAGCATGTGTCGGGGCCATTGTCTGCGGCCCCGGGGCCGAGCGTAGTGGGAAGCCTCCTGCCTGCCGCACATAGGCCAGAGGCTGCAGATAAGGGAAAGTGATTTCTGGTTTTAATTAACTGAGCTTTCATTTAAGGATAAACAAAGGCCATGTTTGTGTGCTGACAGCTGGCTGTCCTTCTGGGTCAGATAAGAAGGCAAGTTATTGCCTCCAAGCTGCGAGAGGGACCAGGAGAGAGTCCAAGAAGCGGGAAACGTGAACAAATGCCGGGTGAGCGTACACGCTGGCAGCCTGGATGCTTTATTGTGTGCGGTAAATAGCGAGCATTGTGCATATTCATCTGCCTGCCCCTGGGTAGGCGCAGTGTGCGAGCCGCTGTCCTGACATTGTCTGGGCACATCCCAAAAGCGGCAGCAAGTGTGTTGGGGAAGGTGTCCAAGGTTTGCTCTGCAAAGGTGAAGTTGTCCCTGGGGCTGTGCTGGCTTTGGAAAGGATGGTTGTCTGTCCCTGCATGAACAGCATCATATCCAAAGCCTGCTGGCACCCAGTGCTCGTGGGGCAGCGCAGGAGCTGTCCCCTGAGGGTGCGAATCTCCCTCCAGCAAAAGGAAATCTGGCCATTGGCCCAGGCAGGGTGCGTGCCCACCTCTTGCTTTGGGAGCCCCTGGGCTTGGTTGGAGCTCAGGCTCCTTCAGGAGGAGCCGGCAGTGCCAGGGTAAATGCCAGCCTCGTGTTTCGGTATCATCTCCGAGACGAATTAAGTGTTTGAAGACCTGAGAAATTGCAGCATTCTCAGGCTTGTCATCTAAACAATTGTGTTCAGTGGGGGAAAATGAGCGCTCCCAGGTCGTCAGTACTCACCTTCTGATGCTGGTAGGTAGCAGTTAAACTGATGGAGGAGCAAAACCGCCTCTCGACAGCTGATGATTCAGAAATTCAGTCAACCTACATTGCACCTTTTCCCAATCTTGTAAGGAGCAGGAGTTTGCAGCGTGTGCTGCCCGTGGCTGCTGCATTCTGGTTTAGCAGAGAGAAACGTGTGATGTGGCAGGCTGCGGGGTGCTAGGTTTTGGGTAGGGTGGCCGTGTCACTGTGTGCCCCATCTCAGGGCAGGTGCCACCGCTGCATATAGGTCCACCTGCACTTCTGGTGGACCAAAGCACCAGGACAGTCACCTCCATGCCTCTGGGGCTCACAGCATGTGAAAGCAAGCAGCTGGCCTGGCAGGGTCAGCAGATGTGCTGCTTGCTCGGTGCCTTCCCCAGCTCTGCTTTTGACAGGGACAGGGAGCAGACAGCCTTCCTGGCTTCCTGAAATCTCCATGGGTTGGGTTCAGTGCTTGTCTGAGATGTAAGCTGAAAAGAAGAATGTGCTGGATGTTTTCTAAGCTAGAACAGGTTTTCATGTCCTGTCCCTCCCCGCCAGAAAGACTTTTTGAGCAAAATTAACATCTTTGCTGGAAGTTTTTCTATAGGTCAGGGTTTTCACTTGTCTTCGTGAAAAATCAGAAAGCAAAACCTGGTGTTTTTCAGGCTGTGGCTTTAAGGAGCACAGCTTCTATATGCTGCCCCTTTGTAACTAAAATAAAGCAGAAGTATGTTCATTTCTTAACTAATTTTTTACTGGAATTTTTGCTTGCTTCTTTTTCACTGGAAAGAGAAGCAAATAAGCCTTAAATGACTGAGTTGTAGAGGAAAGCTTTTTTCCCTCTACATCATGAGCAAAAGAAGCTGGCAGTTTTGGTCCAGTTCTAGTCTTGGCACATATTCTCCTTGTGCCTAATTTAAGGTGACCGCTGTAAGATCCGCTCTAGTTTCACATTCCTCAGCCTTGTGTTTTTGCACTTCCAAGACTGTGTGATGGATCTTAAGGAGTCTGCATTATGCAGCCCTGTATCCATCTGTTGTCCTTACAAGTTAAACAGCCTGAAAAAAATGAATTAGAGCCTCAGCTCCTATAATGAAGCAGCAATTTGTCTCCAGATCCTGATCCAGGTGTAGCAGAGCTAACGAGCTGGCTGGCCTTGGGCATCAGAGAATGTTAAATACATTTTTGGTGGAGAAGAGCTCAAGCTGGGGTGAGAGTGTGATGTTGGGAAGAGGGAGGGAGCAAAAAAGGGGAAGCATGTGCGATGGGGTCATTCCCACTGAGTACCAGCCATCTTTGGGGACTGTGTCCCCATGGCATCCTGTCTTGTGTTGGTCATCAGGGGGGGGTCATGCCTGATGCAAAGTCACTTTGCAAAGGCGAGGGGTGAAGGGCACCAGGATGGTAGGGGCTGTCCTTAACTGCTCTCTCCTTGCTGGGATCTGGAAACGTCACTATCATCCCTAGGCTGGAAGGGGAGGTGTCTTTGAAGGCAAAATTGCAAGCAGTTGTTAAATGCCCAATGGTGCCATGCATTATCTGGAGGGGGAAGAAGACCCTGCTAACACTGTCTGGTTGCCTTTCCTACCATGGGACACAAGGGCTCGCAAGGTGTTGGGAGTCTCTTAGCAGCTCTTGCAGGGTGCGGGTTAATGGAAGTAGTCCCCCAGATCCTCTCTGGCTGGCTTCCAGGAGAGAAAGCAGGCGTATTAAACCAGGTAGAAATGGTGGTGAGAAAATAAGGAGGGGAGAAGGTCTCATTCCATTATGTGGGAGAAAATACCTCCCAATTAAAGAGAATGAGCTGAAAGCAGTAGGTGTGGGGGGAGAGGGAAGGGAGACTCACGCAGGCTCCTGGGGAAAAAAAAGAAAGTTGTCTTCAGTGGGGCTGATTTGCCTGCAGTGGAGCGGCGAGAGGAGAGGGAGGACGGCTGGTACGATAATTTTGTCATGGCGAGGAAGGTTTGGTTATGAAAGCGAGAGGAGGAGGAGGGAGAGGAGGGACGGGGAGGCCAGGTTGATGGAGATCACGTTCCATTCAATTTGGAGAAAAGGAGAGAGAGAAAAGAAGATGAGCCTGAAATGAGGCTTAATTTTAATGAAGGAAAATTCTCCACTAAGTAAGGAGAGTGGAAAGGGAGGGGAGAGGAGGGTTTGAAAATGATAGGAGCCTGACATGCTATTGTGGTGGAGAGATTTCCTTTTTTTCTTTTCCCTTTGGTTGAGGGGAAGGGGGGAAAGCTTATAAAGACAGTGGCAGGTGGGGGAGAGAACAGAGGAGAAATCTCATGGATGAGTTGCAACACCTGAGAGGAGGTGCCCTTGCTGCAGGGGGGCAGTGGCCCTGCAGTGACACTGGTGTCCTGCTCAGGACTCCAGGCACAGGCTGCACGTTGCTCCCTTGTGTCTGTGTCCCCTGGCTGTGTTGTGCCTGCAGGGAGCTGGGCTCTCAGCCCCAGCCTTGTCCTTGGCTTTTTGCTCCATGCTGACCTCTGAAGTGCTGGGAGGGTGGGGAATGCGTGCTGGCAGCACGCAGCCAGGGCATGCATGGGGGGAAGGACCCTGCTGGTGATGGGCAGTCATGCGTTTTAGCTAGTTACGTGATGCTGTTACCATAGTGTGGCCTGGGGTGCACTTTCTGCTGGCCCCCTGAGAGCAGACTGTGCTCAGGATGCTCCTACCCATTCCCAGCTACTGACTTCCATTAGAAAAATTTAAATATACATGAATGATTTTTTCCTCGCGTTATTTTCTTCATCGTTTCAGCATGGTAATTGCAGTGCCTTGCACACAACCATGGCACAGTCAGGAAAAAAGGGAGGCAGAATTGGGGACAGTTGGCAAAATGATGCCTCTGTGAGGTGGTCAGCACCTGTGAAATCCCTTTTGCAGTGGCAGCTTATTGCACTGGGTGCTGGTGTGGATGAACCAGGAACCTTTGCGATCCTTTGCTGGCACAAACCCTTCAGATACGCTTGAAATGTTTGGCTGAATACTTGTTGCCTTTGTCATTCTGCATTGTAGTCCTGGCTGCCCTTGGTTTGGTGGGAATTACTGGGTGTTTCATAGGTTTCATTTTGATATATTTCACAGATTTCTGCTCTCCCAAACTCCTGCCTGGCTTCTAGGTCATGGGTGCGCAGGCTGAGAGCAAACAGGGGACACTGGTTCCAAGCTCATTTCCTGTTCAGTGCAAATCGCATTATGGAACTTTGTTGGCTTAAGGCTTTTTGGAGAGAAGAACACATCCTCTAGGGACAAAGAAATCCATCTTGTTTCAAAGTGATCCCAAGTCTGAGTACAAATTCAAATGCTTGGCCATTTGCTAATTCATCCTCTTGCTCAGGTGATTTTTGTACTGCAGACATTTGTTCTTTATGAATAACTCTTAGTAGGTGTTAAAATAGTATTTGTGTAAAGCTAGCTGAAGAAATAGGAGGCAAATTACCTGCATTTGCCAGTTCCTAATCAAGAAGCAAAGCGGCTGCTGGGCACGAGCAGGTGGTGTGGAGCAGAGGGCGGGCGGCATGGAGGAGAGGTGGCGGCAGCATGCAGCAGTCCCTGCTCCGTGCTTTCAGTGCCAGCGTGTGGACACGGTGTGCACACCCGGAGGGGTGGGAGGCTGTGCCAAACAAAACTTTGACCCTGGGTGGTTAAGGCATGTAATCAAGGGGAAATGCACCTTTGGGAAGAAATTCTTTTGCCTGATGTCTCCTGTTTTGGAGAGGTGATGGCAGTGGGACAAGGTTTTCTTGTCCCTGTACCTGTTGAATGCTGCTTGCTTGGCAAAGGGATGGGCCTTGGAGGACGGAGCCTCTCTTGGAGTCTCAGAACAGGTTGCTTGGGTTGTGTCTTCGTGATCAGGTGCCATTGTCCTGCTTGAGTGCATGAGCCTGTGTTTCACCGCAGTCAGAGCGAATCACCCAACCCCCTGTCCAAGCTCTCACCTTTTCTCTTTGCTGAAGTATTTCAGGGTGCTCCAGAAGGCAGTGAAATCATTGAGTTCATTTCCCCCCTCCCCTGGAGAGAGCTGTGCGGTAAGTGCCAGCCTGGTTCTGGAGCTCTTTAAGGACGTGGGGATGTTGCGAGGCTCTGAAAGTGTTTTTGTTTAGTCAGGCCCAAACAGTTAAAACTTTCACCTCCATCTGATGGGGCCTAAAAATGCATCAGGAGAGCATTTGATCTGTGACTTCTGTGTGACTGGGAGGTGGCTTGAAGATGAGGCATGGCACTTCCTCTCCCTTACCTCATCTCAGACTTGGGACCTTTTTTCTCCATAATCCGAGGCGCTTAGATCTTTAATTTGGTGTGGATGACTCCCTCCTGCCCCCTGCTTCCCACAAATCCTTTCCCTTTGAAATAACACCTGCTTGAATCCTTGTGTCTGTCATGGGGAGGCAGAAAGATCTTCTCATCACAAGGAAATGCAGTCCTCTCCATTCCCCCCCCCCCATCCTCTTCCAAAATACTGCATAATGTCAGACTAAATCCTTATCAGAAATTTTAATGAGCAAAATAAAACCTGAAATCTGTGTGATTAAAATCAAATCTTCCCTCTTCTGCTCTGCTGGAGCTGGCTGCCAAAACAGAGTCACAATGCTGACAATGGGAGGCCTCTTGTATTTAATTACCTCTGGCTTTAGTCGGTGCTTTAGATAGACGTCCTCTGCAGTCCCTGCTGGGGCTGTGGATAACCTCGAAGAACAAACAGGAGAGTTAAAGTGGTCTTTGCTAAAATGTTTGGCAAGGGCTGCTGCTCTGTTCTAGTGGAGACGAGCTCTTCATGGCCCACTTCTGGCCCCAGGGAGAGTCCAGCATCTCCAGGGCTCTCTGGGGACATGAGCTGGCCAATGCTGGCCACCGGTTTCCTCCCCTCCTTGATGATGGCCTTTGTTTAACCCTGATGGAAGAGTAATGTGGATGATGGTTGCTCACAGCATCTGCCCTGAAGATACTCCACCAGTTTCCTCACCTCTTTGCCAAGATTCTTTTGGCTTCTCCCTTCAGCCTTGCAGCATCCGTGCTGCTAAGTGCCCAGCTGTCTTTTCTTACCCCATAGAGATCCCTTTATTCCTGCACCAGCTACCTGTAAGGCCTTGAAGGCTTGAGTCACTGCAGTTGCTGCCTGGCAAGTGGATGTAGTGCTAGCAGTTACCACCATCCCAAGGCATCTCCCTTCAGACCCAAGGTAGATGCTCACCGAAGGAGAAGGCGGCAGGGTGGGGGGGAGTCCTGGTGACCTGTGCCCATCACCTTGGTGCTGCTCCAGTTCCACATGCCTGCTGTATGCATGGCAAATCCACCTTTCAGCCTCTTTCATGAAAATGTGGTGTCCCTCTGCCCCAGACTGCCTTTCAGCAACTCTTGGGCACTTCTTGCTGTGGACTTCCAGTCATGCATCCGTGTGGTGCTTGTCATTTAATTGACTTATTCCTATTACTTCCCTTCCTGGATTAATTCCTTGGGTACCTTTCAAAATCGCCTCCTGACTTTCCCAAAGCCTCTTGAATTATGTCTTCACCCATATCCTCCACTTGTCTCCTTCCAAGAGGCTGTTTCATTTCATTTGTCCTTCGAATGAAGCAGGAGCATATTTCATGAGCCGTAGAATTGAATCAAATAGAAGAGAGCAGGGAGCACTCACCTGAGCTCAGACCTTTCCCCATTAGAAAGAGAGAGAGAGATAATTAAGAGATACTCAGAAGATGCAGCCAGCCCATGTTTCTGGCAGGCATCCTGACTGGGTATCTGTCTGCTTTGCCCAGAATGCAGGAAGCTTAAATTATCATAATTTAATGGCAGTAATATGGGAATCTAGATAGAAATAAGCTAGAACAAATGCGGAGACATGAGTAGGAGAACCTCAGTAGCAATGACCTTGCTGCATCTTAAAACCTTATAAGCCACAAATACTTGAGCTGGTGAGACAGTAATGAGGTGGATATATGCAGATGGAGGTGTCCTCTTTGGTTCCTTGTGACATTGTTCACAAGCAGTTGGACAGGACTGCCGTCGTGACTTGTCTCGTAGGCAGCTGGCTCTGAAACAGTGGCATGACGGTGGGATATCGACTCCTTGTTGCTCTTCCGCTTTTTTTTTATGAATTGAGAGGCAGGAGTAATTATGCCAAGATTAGAGTGCTAATCATCACTTGCAAATGGGGGAGTCATTTCTGAAGAAGCAATAATATATTGAGAGAAAGTATGGATTGACTGACAATGCAAGTCTGAGAGGAGCCATACAACTGTCATCCTTCAAGCATACGTATCCTTGACCTCGCAAATCTAGTGAGGCTGACGTGTGGGCAGCGTCGGGGCAGAACTGAGTCAGAAATCTGTAAAAATCGTAAGAGAAATCCTGTCTCAATTATTGTCAGTGTGGCCAGATATTTTCTCCTTCTCTGTAACTAAATGTTCAGCTTGTTGAATGTACTGGAAGAAAAACAGCCTGCGTCCGGGCTTGTGAGACAGCTTTGTGTGTGCTTCACTTCATGTTCTCCAAGCCGCATCCTAGGAATGCTGGGCTGAAATAAAGCATCTCCTCTCAGAAAAGGGCAGTGAAACTGGGTGGGAGAGGAAGGCTTTGCAAAGACTGCTGTCGTACAATGCAGTGCCTGCAGTCCCCTTGGCTTTGTGGTTTCTGCAGCAAACCTTTTTATCAAAAAAAGCACGGAGAAGTCTTGTTGAAATTGTTGCTTGCTGTTTGCCCTCCCCCAGTAGTAAAAGCCCTAAGGGGCTGGAGGTTTAGACAGTCCCTGGAGGACCAGGAACTCCTTCTAATTTCATTTGACGATAATAAAATTTAAAACCACAATTAAATCTGTATTAATAGGTACAGATGTACGCAGTCATGGGGGCTGTTGAATTCAAGTCTGATCCTGCTTGGTCCTGAGTGACTTTTATTCCTGCCGGTTGCAGGGGGGGCTCAAGAGTTTGCAGGCTGTCACAGGGAGTACTCAGTGTCTTGCAGGGTTGGGGCTTTTAATTTTGCAAATCATCAAAGGCAAACCAATCCATCAATTATCAACACTTCAGCTTGCTGCTGAGTAAATGAGAGTATTACCATGTATCAATTAGTAGCATCAGATGCCCTGAAAAGTTAACAGAAGAGCCAGCTTTTGAGACATGCCTGGCATCTGCGCTTTCTGTGCACACAAGCTGTGACAGCGGGTGCCGAGATGTGTCATAAACTGGCGGTGAGCTTTGGCCTGTGTGGGGAGAAAAGGTGCTCGACGGTTGGACTTCATGAGAAAAAGAAAGCATAGATGCTCCTGGGTTGGTCCATTCCTATCCGCTTTTCAAGTCTTAGCTCCTGGGTGCCGTCAGACTCTTTTATGCTTTATCAGCCTCCCTGGGACTCTGTAGGGTTCCTCCAGTGCCAAAACCAACCACCTTCGCCTCCTGAGCAGGGGGCAATTTGCAGGCTGGCACCTGCATGCACCAGAGCACAGGGTGTACTTGGGCTGGTGTGGGGACCAGCCCTCCCCAAGGCTGGTCTCTTGGGCTGCGCAAGTCTGCTGCGTGTAATGCTGGCGCTTGGCTTCTGGGAATCTAATTACGCTTGGGATACTTAAGAGAGAGTTTTTTTATGAGGTATCTCCTTCAATAATATCAAATCAGTATTAAATACAGCTAAAGGAGAAGTGTTTCTGACCTCGCGCTCTGCAGTCTGTGCCCTTTTCCCTTGTCTCCAAGCCTCTGTGTTTGGGGTGTGACATGAATAAGTTCGTTGCAAATGCTAATCTGGGCTGCCCGCCGCTGTGGGAACCATTCTGAATTCCTCAGCGCTGGCAGGGAGCGTGTGTGCTGTTACAGTGCTGGGTCCTGCTCCCTGCACTGCTCCTCAGTGGTGGTTTGTCCCGAGTCCCCCTTGGTTCATCTCCACCAGGCTCTCATTATGTGTGCAGAATGATGTGCTTTTTCTCCTCTTATTTATTGTTTTTCTGTGCATTGAGCGGAGCTCAGTGAATACCATGTTTTTTCTGCTCATTTGCTGGATGGAAAAGTTCCTTTAATAAGAAAAGGGTAGGAGAAGACACACACACAGCTCAGCCCCTCCTGCTGAAAGCCCCTCTGTTTTGTTTTGATTTCATCCATTTAAGTATATTCCCAAAGGGTTTAAATAAAACAGAAGGAAACTCTGAGACAGGCCTTTGAATGGAATGCTCTGCATGTTTTCATGCTTCAGCATTTTTTTAAAGTTGTTCTTTTCTTCCCCTTCCTCAAAACAATCAAGTGGGCTCAATGCAGGAAATATTTTGGGGTCACCAAACCCTTGTAAACTACCAAACTTCTTTCCCTAAAAAAACCTTTTCACCATGGTTACAAAAATAAGTCTTGCACCTTTTCTTGAAGTGGGGGGTGGATGGGTGCTGCCATTTTAGGCTCACGTTACTGCTGCACGGAAACATGTAACGTAACCAAAGTTAGTGGGGTTTAAGTGATGACGCAGATGTTAGTTCAGCTGCTTATACCTTATAACCTCAGATGCATTCTGCAAACAATTCCCTCTTGAATTCCTCTCACCAGGAGCTTTTAGCATCCCGCTTTTTCAGCCTGGGGAAACTGAGTCAGGGAGGTTGGGCTGCCCAAACTTGCACCATGGGGTGGGGTAGGGTGTTGTGTCCGTGCTTTGGGGTGACAGCCTGCAGCTGGCCAGCTGTGGCAGGGAGGGGAAGTGCTGAATCCAGCCTGGGATGCAACCAAGAGTAACTTTGGGACTCTTATGGTGACCTGTGCTGGCGTGGCAGAAGCTGATTATAGGAGAAACCTCCCTTCCGCATGTCCAAGGGCACCCAGCAGCTTCACCGGCTCTCCCAGACTTTCTGGCGTGCACCTAACGTGCAATAGCCTTAAACATTCGTGGCATGTTATATATTTAGAAGAGTATTCATACAGCGCTTCTCCTAACAGCTACAGCATTGCACCTGAGGGATTAGAGCTGATCTTTGTCACAAGTGTTTAGTGCTTGATACGCATGTTTATTATATATTTCAACAAAATTGGAGTCAATAAACTATCTGCATAAATATAATGTACATGAACAAAACATACATCCCCTCCCCAAATAAGCTATTTCCTGTGCAGGAGCTCTGAAGAGTTGCAGGGATGTCTGATTCTTACTTCTGTTGTAATTGGCATTAAAATATAATACCCTCCCTTCAAAGAGAGGCTCCCATACTGTGAAAATGCCTTTTCTGTCCAAGCAGGGGCCAAATAATAGCAAATTATAAGCATGGAAAATATTTAGAACAAAAAAAAAAAGAGGAAAGAGGACTCTGAATTATCAGAGCTGATCCATAGCTTGCAGTCTCATACAATTTGCCTTTTGAATACACTGTATGAACCAGCTATGAATAAAATCAGTCAATTTAACCCAAAATCAATGCTCTTTTGTAGAAGTGCTTAAAATCTAAGTGGAAGGGAAAGCTTTGAAGCTGCCTTCCCTTGGTAAATGCAGCACTTACTCAACGTTTGATTTCAGCAGAAAGTCCCTTGGTCTCGCAGTACCCAGCACAGCACCTTCATTAGAAAAGCTGATGGGTAATTAGCAAATGTGTGGAAAATAACTAAATTAATTTTTTTAAAGGAAAACAATATTTTTTCCTTCCTATGTTCGGCACACGTCGCTTCCACGAGTCCTGCTGCAGCGCCTGCGTGGGAGGTTGGGTACTGTGGTTCCCTAGGAGTCGTGTGCCGGGACGGGGAGTTGTCAGAGACACGTGTCCCCTGGCAAGGGCTTGTAAGGACCGTAGTGCTTCCTTTGTTTGCTTGGTGCCTCTAGGGAAAGCCCATCACTTCTCCACCTTGGGAGAGCTGCCAAGGCTGGGAGCGCTGGCGGCCGCTCGCTTCTCGACAGGTTGGCAGGCTGCAGCTTCACGCGGGATCCAGGCGAGCCAGGTTGGCTCTTGCTGCCGGATTAGAGCCCGCTGCATGATAGAGATGTGCAAAGTGGTTCCCTCGTCTTCCTTCCGGAGGGGAGCTGGTGGTCTCATGGGCGCCAGGATAACTGCAGCAGCAGAGGTGCTGCTCGTGCCGCTGGGGAGCAGCTGGCTTCAAGCCGTGCCCCTGCCCACTGGCCACTGGCTTCGCTTGTTGGCTACTGCTGGTTTTATCCAAGCCAAATTCGCAGCCCAGGCAAGAAACTTGTCCCTGTGCAGTGCAGATGGTTGAAACCCCATTGAACGAGATGTTTAGAGATGGACGGGATGTTACAGCCAAGCAATCGAGCCTGACAGGTCACCTCAGAGGTGCGCAGCGACCCTAAACTCTCTCTTTTGAGGCCAAGTCAAGAGCGCTGTGATTCAGCAGCTGTGATCTGGCAGGGATGAGAGGATTAAAGGGCTGCCTGGGTCTTGCTGAAATGATTTTGCCCCTTCTGCTGTCATATCTTGGCACTCTAGACTTGCAAATATGCTGTCTCCAAAGCACCCCCAAGGAGACCCTAGCCCCGATGGCAGCTGGGATCAGAGAGGCTGTGTGATGTGCTCGGGCCAAAGCAGGAGTGACCGCTCCTATGCAGAGCCCCAGATCCCACTTCAGCCTCTAACATCTCTGATCTTCTCACTTCACACTTTCACCCATTATATTAAGGTGATCAAGGTTTTGCATGAGAGGCTTAGAGGATTATAGCTGGGTTAAGGATGAAAGGGTCACTGCTGCCTTGAGCAGGTCCATGAGCTGGTGTTACTCCCTCTGCAGTGTCAGGTCTCCTGAACGTACCATGAAATCCACTTTTGGCAAGGTGCTTTAACAGGGTAAAGCCTTGGGGCTCACTGAGCAATCTGCAGTCTCAAGGAGATGAGGGTGGTGGTGGAGGGCCTGGTCTCGTGAGTCTTTAGATATTGATGACTGAAGTGAAGGGTTTTGTTCTCCCTCTTTGCTTCCATCAGTTGTTGATAAACAGCTCCATGCTGTAATGGATGTTGTGATCAGAAGTTTGAACTTAGCCTGAGCCTGTCAAATTTGATGTATGTCTGATGCCTGCACTCATTTATATAGATGCTTCACAGTGCTAGAAGAAATCAGAATATTGGGAGCACAAGAATTTGACCAAAAAGGACCAACTTTTCTCCCATGTCCCCAAAGACCTTGTGGTGTTTCAGTGGTATCTTGGACGTTGTGATGATCGTGGCGTTGACTAGTTGTGATAAGCAGCAAGGTTTTGAACCGGTGTAATCAAGCCTCACGTGTTTACAGACATTCAAGCCTAGAGACCCCAGCCAAAGCCAGGGTCCCACAGTATAGCTGTTGTACATACACATAAGAAGACCCAATCTTTGTTGCAGAAAGCTTAGTTCAAAGTAAACACAGCTGCTGAAGAGAAAGTAAGGAAATGCTAGGGTGCTGTGACTTGCAGAAGGGCATGCAGCTGGTTGGTGGCATGGCCACGAGTATGACCTGGTGTTTCTATGGCTTTGTCTTCACCAGATTTGCTGCTTTCAATTCCCAAGCTGGCAGTTCAAGCAGGATAAAAACAGAAATAAAAAAGCAACTCTAGCTAAATTCCCCAAATAAAAACATTTTGTGGCTTAGCCTATTTATAGCTAGATGAGCGAAAGCAGCACTCAGTCAGAGGGACATTGGGAGGTTAATATGTGTACAGCTGGTTTGGCCAATTGATTTCTGTGACCATTAAATTCCACTTTTAAAAGCCTTGCATATACATTTTAGTTGATATGTCTTGGATGGTGGTGTGCTTGAAATGCTCAGTGCTCAAAGCTTTTTTTTTTTCCCTCCTGGTTTAGAAGCAATAAGATGTTGCTTGTGAAAGGTGCTGGAGATAAACACGGCAGGGTTTTCTTTTCGTTGTTGTTGGTTTTGCATTTTAATTGGCTGGCAACTCTTACCATTTCTCCCCCATCCAGTCCTTATTTAGTTCAGTATGTAATTCCATACACAATACGCACACGCTGAGGTGTGGTTTCAAGGTCTTAGTGTGTTTAGCAAATATTTCAGCCGAAACGATCTGTTCAGCTGTTACATTGATTGCCAAGATTACAGCACGACAACAAACATTATTTGGGGGATCGGAGACGAAATTACAGCCCACTCTCTCCGGCGTCTGCAGCGAGGAGCAGATGCACCGTTAATTTCGTGCTGCAATGTCCATTACTCCACGCGGTGGAATCGCAATGCATTAGCATCGCAGCCAGCCATGCCTGATGGTGCCGTGGCAGAGGCTGTAAACCCCATTGCTCGCTGGAAGGATCCATGCAATGCCAGGGTTTTTTTATTTTTATTTATTTTTTTACTACAGAGGGCTGCAGCAGCTGGGGCCAAAGCAGGGAAAGCAGAGCAGGTGGTAGAGGTTGGCAGAGTCATGTGAATGGCTTGGATGCAAAAAGTCACTCTGGAAACAGCGACAGACCCACAGCCTCTCTGCCGAGTGCAGGACAGTGGCACTGGCCACGGTGCAGGTTGTTTTTTCCATAGGAGTAGCTCCTCTTGGCTAGATATAACAACAGTGATGATAAACCTATTTATTTTGGAAGCAGTAGTGATGGGCAAATGGGGTGACTCTGAAGTTGGTGCAGTACGAGCCACTGGAGCTGGAGAGGGTGGAGGGAGCTGGGCTTTGGCTTGGAATCTGGCTCCATCCTTGCAGGACGTGTGAATGCTTCTGACGCATACAGTCTGCCCCTGAGAGATGAGCTGGCAACAGAGCACAGCTACGAAGGCAGTCGAAACCTGGCCACTGTGTGCCTCAGTTTCCCCCATTACTGGGTTGGCAGCAGGTTGTGTAGGTGAGCAGGCTGTGGACAAAGAGGATGACTTCCTTCAGGGAAGGGAAATGTCTCCTGTGCCATCCTTCCTGACAGCTCGCGCTGTGGTGCCTTCCTTAAATACACGCTTTTCACCTCTAATATAGAAAGAGTAAAATATCTACTGCAACACATGAAGCTGCCGCATGCAGAATGAGGTCACTGCACTTGAGCTCGTTAAGAACTTTTTTTTTATGGTTTGGAACTTGAATATCAACTGTGTAGTGGCCGCGGAGGAGAGAAAGGGAATGCACAGCCTAATGCACAGCTCGGCTTTGAGGTTTGGGGCAGGGGCTCTGCAGTCCCAAGGACAAAGCTGGCAGGGATGCTCTGACCTTGAACGAGCTGATTTGCTGCATTTTAGTTCGGTTTCCTCCACTAGAGGAAATAATTTCTGGTTGCAACTTCTCTGAGGAGGGTGAATGAGATGTCCCAAAATAATGTGCTCAGCCACAGATCCTTTTTGCCTTCTCCTGCCTTTTGCTGTGCGTGTTGAGGACCACACGTCGCCGTCCCTGCCTGCGCGGTGTGGTGCTTCCGGAGGGACCTGGGAGCAGAAGGGATCGTTTCTCCATGCTCGGGGCAGGTGCTGCTGCAATCCTGCCCGATGCTCTCATGAGATTTCTGGCAGAGATAAGGTGCCCAGCTAGGAAAGTTGATTTAATGAGATTTCTGCTTCTGTTCTGATGCTAGCAACGGGGTCACCCTTCTTATTAAAGTTACATTTATTGATAGCTCTTTAGGAGTCTATATAGAGTTAATAAGTGGTTAGCAGATGTTAGAAACATATTGCAGATATTAGTAGTAGATTGGTATAAATCCATCAGTAGATGATGCTGCTGATGGCTATGTGCCATCGTTAGAAGCTGAGCACTGACTCATGGGCCAAGTGTTCAGCAATCCATTAACCGTTAACTATTTGCCTCGTTTAACTCCCTGCTAACCAGCAGACAGCCCCTCTCTGGAACGTTTGGCCCAAAATAGCATGAGGTACACAAATCCGTCAACATCTCTGCCAAAATCTTGGCCGCACCTGTGGCAAGTACTTTGTAAATCTGATTCATGCTGTTGCCTTGGATCCCTCTTGGAGCTCCCTCCTCAGCCCTTCGCTCCCACTTGTTAAGCATCTTTGTCCTACCAGTGATAGAGGTGCAAGGTGATCAAAGTGGAGGAGACGGAGGAGGGAAGGAGATCAAATATTAGATTTCTGAATGTTTTCTGCTAAGTGACAGTGAGGGAGCAGGAATGAAGGAAGACTATGTATCAAGTGTCCAACACTGCAGCTTTCAAGGGCTTTCTCTTCCAAATGTCACCAAGCGAAAATAAAACTGGAGGGAAAGAGAAAAACCAAACAGCAAGAGGGGCACATCACAGCCCTGTATCTTGCTAAATGACACGCACTGAATGCTAGATTTGTTTCAGTACCTTTTATAGGAGCTGCTCCCATCTCAGCAAAGTTAATGAGTATCCAGTCTTTGCTGCCTAATGAGTAATGTCAGGTCTGAAATACAGCAGAGCCTGTCTGCGGCAGCCACTCGAGGGAGCAACAAATACTGCGGCTCAGCTGAGGCGGCTGCCTGGTGGAGATGGGTCAGAATTGCTCTCTGTGGCCCCAGTCTTTTGCTGAGACCAAGGAGCTCGCATGCTGCTGCCCAATGCAGAAAGATGTCAAAAGTGGCATTGAGCCAGTGCCCAGCCTTTGGTGTGCACAGGGGTTGCATCCCTTGTTGAGCTCAGGAGGTGTTTCTGTCTCTGTCTGGTTGCCACTTGTTCTTGTGCGTCCCTCTTCCTCCACCCTAGCCAGAGGGCAGTGTAGGGATGTCCCCTACTGTTTTTCTCTTGCACTGTGGAAAGTCTTCAAGCATTCCACCATCTCAGTTTATCTGACCAGCACTGCTGTGGGGTCTGTGACAAGGTGGGATGCCAGTGGAAAGCTCTGCTGGAAAACTCTCATCTGGATGACTCACGAAAGCATAGACCTTGCACTGACACTTCTGATTGTATCTCCTACCAAACCAGCCTGCGCGGCCAGCCTGTAGTTAAAATTTCTGCTCTATTATCAGTTGTACCTTTTGATTAAGCCATTCATCTGGAGAGCAGCTGGCGTGACCCATGCAGCCCCATCATTTCCCAGGGTGTGCCCAGGGCCCATGCTGGGGCTCGCTGCCAGCCCTCCTGAATCACTGATGACCGTGGTCACCAATTACCTGTGGTGTGGCCGGCTGGGATGTGTTTGTGAAACTGCTAGGTTGGCACGATGGTTAGTTACCCACAGCTTGGTGAAAGTGTGGCCCCCTGCTTCCCACCTCGTGGAGGTAGAGGAGGGCAGCAGAGAAGAAGGTGCATAGGGAAGCCCACGCTGAGCTTGAATTGATCTTCCAGGCGAGGAACATCTTCATTAGCAATTTTGCTAATCTTGCCCGGGGTTAATAGTGCCTGCGTGTAATGCAGTTGCTGTGGGAGTCCCCTGCATGGGTCTCAGCAGAGGAGAGGACCTGGAGGAGAGCCCACATGTAGCATCCAGCAGCGTGTCTTGGTGGGCTGTTATGGGCTGGGGCTGAACGCCGGGCAGTTCTCCCAGGGAGAAAAGCCCAGGCAGCGGATGCTGACACCCCAGCACTCGTAAAAAGGAGCCGGGAGCAGGGCTGAGGTTTGCCGAGTGCTGTTGCCTATCCTTCATCCAGCGTGGGAGGAGGTTTCTTCTGGCCTGGCTGCTGGTCTGTCTGCTTTCTGCTGAATAATCGAGTCAGCATGGGGGAGCGTGGGTGGGTGTAATGTCGCCTGTTACCATAGCATCTAAGTGCTTCTGAAACGCTAATGTATCTATGAAATGGGTCGGTGTTATTATTCCCATTAGACAGATGGGAAACTGAGGTGTGGAGAAATCAAGAACTGACTTGGGCTTAGTGATACTGCCACTATTTCGGGAACATGGACCCCGTGTGGAAACCAGAGCTCTCAATTAAATGCTGTGCTCCCTCGGCGGCGCTTGGGAGAATTGGGTACTTTGCAATGCAGGGGGACCTTAAAATCCAGAGACGAGCTTTTGCCATCTGAAATATGTTCAAAGAGGCTCTTTCAGAAACACCGTTATGGCTGCACTTGTTTGTTCTCATCGCAACGACCTACTCTTCATTTATTTTCTTTTTCTTTATTTTGATAATCCCCACTTCATAGGAGGGGTCTCCAGCTCGAGGCTTAGTGACCACATCAAGGCAATATCTCACCCTCTTCACCCAGGACATCCGTTTAGTTTACACGAGGGATACTTTTGAAAATAATTGTTTGGTGCCCGTAATTCATTTATTTGTTTCAAAACATTCATGTGTTATTTTGCCTCTTTTGAGCTATACTGAGTCTTAAGTAGTTGACATTTACTGGCATTTTTTTGTTTCTAATTATCTTTATTTCTGATGAAAGAGATTTAAGAGGTAATCAACATCCAAAAGTATCTGAAGTCAGACAACTGCAGAATGCGTTCATTTCTAGTAGTGTTGTACATCACGACTCCAGTTTTTTTCCTTTTTGTGGGGTTGGGGGGGGTGGGAGGAAATCTTGTTTCTTTATTTATCCATCTAAAGCTCGTTGTGTCTCTTATCTTAGCACTTTGTATATTTTTGGTCTATTTCTCTACCACTGATGCCTGGAATGAGTGGGGATGTTTATATTGAATTTCATGCTCGCTTGTGCCCAGGCACAGGTTTTGCTTAACTGGCTGACATAGTTTTAAGAGCCATGGATGGTTACATATTGTTTCCAATTTCTGCTGTTTTTGTTGGTTTTTTTGGACTTTGAGTCATTCCCAGTCACTGTAGCACGGCGCCAGTTTATTACACAGGCACTATTTGAAATACCTGTGCCTTGTTAATAAAGTTTTAAAGTGATCTTCTGTTGGAGTATCTCTAGCTGTAATGACCTTTCTACTCCTGCGGAGCACTCGGGTGAAGGGAAGACGCAATTGTTCTTTATTACTGAAGGAGCCTAACTAAGCCGCATTTGCCAATGTCAAATTGCTCGTGAGCTGTTTGACCTCCTATTTACTTCTAATTTCCGCAAGCTGTTAGTAAGAGCTACACTAAATCAACCTGTCATTTGATCTTGGCTTTTGCTACTGTACCTGAAAGATTTTATACTTATAAGCATCCGAGAGGAACTGCGTAAAACTCCTTAAGAGCTTATTAGAGTTTACAAAGTGTGTAGGAACTTGTTCATGGATATAAGTGGTACAATTTATAGAGCAAGGGCTGTGGGAGTGGAGAGACGAGAAGACAAGCCGGTGTCTAGCCTGCATTGCTCTTGCAGGAGAAATGCAGCAAGGGAAAACACGGACTTTAAAGCAAGGCTTCACCTGTGAAGTGGCAGTGGGATTCCATATTTACTCCCGCTCAATGATTTCAACAGCGAGTTTGCACCGATTACAGGTTTATGAGATTTATTCTTTTCCCTAACTGCTGGAGCTGCAAAATCAAGCTGTATTCACTCTGCTTCTTAGCTCATCACTAATAATAAAGATCCTTCAATCGGAGGAGGGTTGGCGGTTGTGCTGAGGACAGTCATTGCAGAAGCCAGCACTAAGAGCGAGAAAGCATTATTGTTCGGCGTGAACCATTGTACCGACATAACGCCACTCCTTCACAGGCTCTTAGTGTTGCTAGATTGTTAAGCATCTCAATATCTCTGTTAGTGAGCTGGCATTCAAGATGCCCTGCAGATGGGGAAACAGAGGCAAAGTGAGGGAGAGAAGGGAAATGCTGGGGCTGGATTGCAAACCAAAGCAGCGAGCCTGCGCCGTGCGCATCTGGGCAGGGTGTGGGGGGCTTGCTCCACGGCTCTGGACTGGAATTTGTTTCCTGGGTGTTTTTTTGTTTGTTTTTGCAGAATTGCTGCAGGAATGTTGGTCTGATAGGGCTTGTGTGTTATGGTAAATGACTGATAGCAGCTGTGGTAAGATAGCACTGTGACAGGGGCTGGATGCAAATAGCTTAAATGCATGCATGGTGGCAAAGCAGCACGCATTCCAGTCTTGCTCCACCATCCTCTGCCGGAAACCCGCCTTTGGCCAGCAAACAACTTCTTTTTTGAGCATTTTTAAAAAGTGTGGAAATTACCATGATGTACCTGCACTTGCAAAATTGTGGGCAAAAGGTGTTGTACAGAAGACTTACTCTATTAAAGTGTTTATTGATATATGTACGTATAAAAACACTGCAGAAGGCAAAGCCATAACAGGTCCCTTTAGAAGGTATTTATGGCCAGGCTCTGCTGTATCGTCTTTCCCATTCCTCTTCCTGTCTCCGAGGACCGTTTTGCAGACACAGTTTTCAAAGCAAGCTGTCCTTGCAAAAACAACCTGTGGAGCAGCATGTTTCATGTGGGCATGGTTGCTTAGCTGGACTTTGGGAAGCTTTTGGCACAGGGTTGTAAATGAGACGCGACTGTGCAGGATCGCTTACTTGGGAGAAAAAGAAATCCTTCTGGAGGGCTGATGCTGATCCCGAGTACAGGGTCGTCTTGTTTTGCAGCATCAAGAGAAGGGGACCAACAAAAGACAGAGCTGAGATGTGAGATAGGGCTGGGAAGAAAAACTCCTGACCTGTTCCATTCTGGAGATAAGTGGGGTATAAAATTGGGTCCATACTTAAGTATCCACAAATGTAAGGGAGAATTGCTTTCCAGGCATAAGGGCATGCTCTGGCCGGCTCCTACTAAAGTGCTGCCGTGTCTCCTAATTGGGCTGTTAAAGTGTTACAGCACAAAAAAAGTGGTAATGACCTTCCTTGAAACAAAGCTTGAGAGAAGAGGAAAGATGTGGAAGTGTCTCAGCAGTCTGCGACCGAGTGCTTAGCGCCAGGCGCTTGGATATGGGAAAGATGAGGGCGATATCTGTCTCCAAAGAGATAGCAGCATTGTGAAAACACAGCAAAGTAAATCATCGCTCCCTAAGCAGAGCCAGCCCATATAAATCAACAATAATATCTCAGCCCTAGCTGAGTGCACGTCTGAGACACTGTACACAGCTCTAGTCATCGTGTTATAAAGAAGGAAATTACAAAATAAGAGAAGGTGAGAATTAGGGCAACAGGACCAGAGCTCTGTGAATATCAGATTTTTTTTTTCATAGCACTTCTGAACAATTGGGGTCAGATTGTTTTTGATTTTTCTCTATAAAATCAAAGCAACACCTGAAATGAAATATCAGTTGGAAAAAAAAAAGTTTTGAAAAAAATCATGCTCTTCTCCAGGCGTGGCTTTTATTTTTCTGGAAGCCAAAAAATGCTCAGTGGAATTGGTACAAATTCAGTCAGAGTTTCAGCTGAGCCTGGTGTGAATTTCTGGTGGAACCAGTTCTTCCTGGCTCGGACTCCAAAATAAACTGGAACAAGGGCAATGGATGGAGGATCTAACAAACCTAAACCTTCTTGTCTGTGTAACTCTCAGAAAGAGAGGAGAGTGCCTGGATCCCATGGCAGAGGAGAGCAGGGCTGGCTGCTGCTTTGGTGGTGCTGAGAAAAAGCCAGTTTGGGCTGTAAGGGGGTTGGAGAAGCCAAGGGGAAGGAGAATTTTAGAAGTTCGCTGTACCTGAATGATATGCACATAGGCGGTCGCAACTTTATAAATGATGAAATAAGATCAATACTTCTTACAAAAAAAAAAAAAGACTGGCCGTATTCGGCCTGGATGGCTGCAACAGTAAAAGCCCAGCAGGTCCGGGATGTGAGAGACTGCTGCGCTCATCGTCTCTGAACAGAGAAGGTGGGAAATGCAATATTGCTGAGTGATATGTTCATAATAAGACTCCTTTATTAATGCTCTGTAATGACCTTGCTGGGGCACAGTTGAGTGCCTTATCATCTGTCCTGATCTCATTAGAAGCGTCGGCAGGATTCAGTGTGCTGGAGTGCAAGTTACTCTTTATCTTGGTTGCCATCAATATCGCGCGCTGTAATCGTGTAGTCATGATGGGGTTGTTCCCAAGGGCCTTGGATGTGTCTGAAACTCTCTTCGTGACTTGCTATTTTAAGAGTCACATTTATAAGGAAAAAAATAGTTGCAGTAGACCAACAGTGTCTTTCCTACCAACAACAGATATATCAGAGATAAAGTACCCTTTCTCCCTCCTTTTCCTCTGCCAGGCAGAGAAGAAATCCTGTTGATTCATGGGCTGGGAGAGCTGGGGTGGCCATGGTCTCCAAAGCCCGCTCATCACAGATATTAACGGAGCCAACTGGAGAAGCGGGTCAGTGCTCAGACTGGGTTGGAAGGAGCGAGCGTCACCAGAAAGGAAAAGTGCGAGGCCAGGAGAAGGTGGGGGGATTTCTGCAGGAGGAGGCTGGGGGAGAGCTGCGAGGAGAGAGGCTCCAGTATCTGCGCGGCAGATATGAGCAAACATCTTGTGCTGTTGTAAACGGGTGAAATTGAATTGCTTGCTTGCTTGTAAATTTAAAAAGATAGTGTGTTTCTATCAATAACTGGAGGCTTAAATAATAGACTTTGGTCTGGCTACCAATCTCATTTCCCCGTTTAGGGAGAAAGTCTCTCAGAGCAGCAGGAAAGGGCTCCACACGGCAGGTTGTAGCTCTATCTATCATGCACCTTATCGGCGGGTGTACTACATGTTTTTGTACAAAGTCATCATCTTTTCCTTTGTCTCTTCATCCTCTTACGTACTTTAATTTGTGGTTTCTGTAATGCTGCTTACTGGCAGGCAACATGATGGCTGAGCCCAAAACGTTGCTCAGATTCAGCCATTGCAAAGGAGCTGGAAGCAAAGCATGGGAGGCTCAGAAAGGGCAAGCGTTTGGGCTGGCGTGCCTGGATTTCCCCTATTGGGCTGTTTCTGACTGCCTGAGCATATTTCCTAGCTGGGACGTGGAAAAAACCATGGCATTTATTTGTGCATTTAGGGAATGAATGGGAATATGTCTCTATATATCCCAGCTTGGCTATAGGAGCTTCCGGGGTCTAGAAATAACCAAGTCCTCCTCCATATGTGTGCCTAAAAATGCCCAGTAGCATCCCTAGCGCTCTGCTTGGCCTAACGCTGTACGTCCATCGTTGCTTTTCCAGGGAAGGCTGACTGAAGTAGGGACTGTTGCAGTGGAAGAAACCCATATGGTGGAAACTTGCTGTGCACTGGCTAAACGGGATCACGGCAGGGATCTCTCCCGTTGTCTTCTCAGCTGCACCATTTTGTGCCCTACCGACACCCTATTAAAATAAGCACGAATTGAGAATTAGTGCAGCACAGTGGAAGGGACAGGCAAAACAAGTCCGAGGCTCCAAACAACAAATTATTCTTGAATCAAACATCTCATTAATGGCTGCAGTGTCGCCACTCTGCTTTGCATAATTAAGCTTCATGGGGCGTTACAATTAACAGTTGTGCCACAACGTAGGTAGGAACAATCTCCCGTTTATTTACCCTGGCTGTATGTGAAAGTGCTGTGTGGTGAATAAGACGCATTTACAAGTAGATTAGGGTGCATTCTGGGTCATAAATTGAGTAAGGCTGTAATTGCTTTCCAACAAAGGAGAGCTGCAAATAAGACAGGCCGCCTCTCTTTTTTTCCCCTCCTGAAACCCCTTTTTTCCTGTTGATGTGTGTCTGAAAATTCTCATCCTGAGCTAAATAACACAGTTATGGCATTGAAAACCTTGTAGAAGCTTTTTCAACTTGACAGCTTCTACTCTGTAATATTTCAAGGCATATTTTCCCCCTTCTTCTTCTTCCTCCTTGAGACTCCATTGCAGAGACTTGCTTTAAAACCGCATATTATGGCTTTGTATATTATCAGTCAAATATTCGCGTGTGCATCCATGATGTTAGGAAGGGGAGGGGGAGAGGGGAGATGCTTGGGTTTCAGGCACTTGGAATTAACTGGGAAAGAAGCCAAAATGTCATTAGAAGCACTTGGATACGGCAGAATGCAAACCACCTCCAGTCTATATTCAGATACTAAGGCAGGACCAGAAATTAAATGTTTATCAAGGCAGGGGGATTAAAGCCTGACCAGCAAATACTCTTCTTCGTGAAGGGCTTTCCCTGCAAGGAAGGAAGGATCCAGAGAGTTAGCAGCAGCTCCAACCAATAACGTTTGCATGCTGTTGAGGAGCAATAGAAGCTCTCGCTGTCTAGAAACTCTCTAGGCCAAATGAGCTTTTCTTGCTTCAGATATTTCTTAATCGTAGTTTCTTACAGGATTATGAAGAGACTGGTGGAGATTCTTTTTTAAAGTGTTTTTTCAGCCTTGCAAGTATTTCTCGGGTGGTTGGTAAGACTTGGAGCTGGAGTAGCTAAAAAGGGAGAGAAAGATTCAGCTTCTGACAAATTCTGCTCCTCGTTATACACTTAAGGAAAAGCTGCCATTTCCTGCTAAAAACCCATTTGTCTTGCAAATTTCTATAATGAGCAGATTTTGGAATAAATACCATGTAATCTGCAGTGACAGTTCTCTCATTTCTTTTTTATTAGTTCAATCTTTTCAGCATCTGAAACACATAGCAGTGGAGTCTCAGAAGAGGGTTAGGCAGCTCTGTGGGAGTTTTTTTAACACCTTGGCACACAACTCTGCCAATCGCTCTCCCATTGCATTCCTCCCCTTCCCTCTTTGTTACCTTTCATTTATTTACTCAATTGTGTATTTTAGCAGCATCTGTCCATAGCCCCAGGCACCCTTTAAGTAATTTAGAGTACACACAGTCGCACATTAACGAGACATGCCCTGTCAAATTGTCCTCAATTCCTACAACAGCCTACAGAGCAACAGCTGGATGGGTACAGCCACTGCCTCGCTCACTTTCCATGTTCCCAGATGTCTGGGGAAAAAAATGGAAGGGCTTCCTGCATACCTAGAAGGGACATCTATCACATCCAGATATCTACGAAGCAAATTTTGTGATGGGGATAGGCAATGGTGGAATTTCTCTCTGTTCCACAGAAGGTCAAACTGCTCTCTTTGAAAGTGAAGGATTGATGGCTTGAGCGGTGCTTCTTGTTGAGTTGGTCCCATGGCTGCGGCCTTGGCCGGTGGGCTGGCGCTTGGGGAGGACATCCCCAGCGGGAGGGTGAGCTCAGGACCCAGGGGTCCCATTGGTGGCTGCGGCAGGTCGTGCGGGGGCTTCTCCGCAGGCGGTGGAGCCGGTCGGGGAGCACGGCACGGGGGGCTGGCTGCGGAACCGGCTGGTGGAGCTCCCTGCTTGGGACTGCAGGGGCTGAAAGCAGGGCGTTGTGCCCTGCCTGCGGCAGGACACGCAATACGGCTGTTAGGACAGCAATCGTGCAAGAAAGAACAGAAAGCATCACTCTGTGTCTATTTAAGTTTCGGGATTGGAAGGCGGCTGAGGAAGCGTGCAATTTAGCAAAAGCTGCCTCTGCGTCTTCCTTTTCTGCAAGCCCGCATACTGGGGTGGAAAAAGCAGCTAAATGAGACTGCGAGAAGTAAATAAGAAAACAAACAGCGTGCAGGATGGCCTTTGTAACAATGTGCCATTCGTGCTGACCTTTACTGAAGTGTATTTAAAACTTGGGTTTTTCCCTCTGTGTTCACTCCAGTTTAAAAGCGAATTACAGATTCCATTGCTTTTTAAATGTGTTGTCCTAGTGCTATAAACTTGGTGAACTTCAACTTTTAATGTTTTTCTTTTTTCCTCATAGGTAAGTGGCATTCATTTATTGTTGAACTACTTGAAGGCCCACAGTGGGGGATGTAAAACATCCTTGCCTGGTTGGCGGTTCCTTGGCAGGTAAACCCAAATCTTTTTATTTCCTTTTTTTCCCCTTGTCCAACCCAAGCTGTTTTCTTTCTTCTGACGCTACTGAAGCGGGCCGATCCTGCAGGGGAAGGGCGAGAGGGTGCGCGGGCTTCATTTACGGTTCGCTGGTTTGAGGAGCGGAGTTACAATTTGGATTGGCAGCGCTGTCTGTCTCCTGCACGGGGTTGAACATTGCAACGTGGGGAAGTGGAGGTTCAAAATCCCCCAGAAAGATGACACTTAGCCGTGCTGCGCTCGGGGCCTGCCAAGTTTTGTAGCAACACTGCAAACTTGTCACCGAGCCCATCGCTATTGTACAAACAGGGATTTTTCCACCCCAAACCAGGGCCTGTCAGGATTGCACTGGGCTGGGTGGGTTCCCCAGGGGAAGAACTGAGTGAAGTTGGCAAAGCTTCGGAGCTGCGTTTCCAGGAAAACGATGCTTAAACTCGCTCTCACCTCCCTCTGACCTTCTAAAGCACAGTGCCTGCCTCCTTGTAAATGCTGTGCTTTGACCCTGGCAGGCAGCTGAGCACCACACAGCTGCTTGCTCGCTCTCCCCAGGTGGGACGGGGGAGAGAATTGGGAAGGTAAAAGTGCGAGAGCACATGGGTTAAGATAAAGACAGTTTACTACGTAAAGCAAAAGCCATGCACGCAAGCAAACCGAGGAATTCATTTGCTGGCAGGTGTTCAGCCACTTCCAGGAAAGCAGGGCTCATCACGCGTAATGATTTCTTGGGAAGATGAACGCCATCACTCCGAACACCCCCACCCTTCCTCCTCCTTTCCCTCAGCTTTTGCTGCTGAGCGTGATGCCGTGAAGCACGGGATGTCCCTTTGGTCAGCGTGGGTCATCTGTCCCAGCCTTCTCGCTGGCAGGGCAGCACAAGAGGTAGAAAAGTGCTGGGCTCTGTGTAAGCGCTGCTCTGCACCAGCTATAAACATCGGTGTGTTATCACCACTGTTTTCATCAAAAATCCAAAGCGCAGCACCATACGCGCCTCTACAAAGAAAATTAACTCTATCCCAGCCCAAACCATGACAGTAAACAACCAGCATGTGCATAGTTTTCAAATGTTTCCCTTGTACAGCAATTTTCATGGTCTTATGGCATTTTTCTCCCTCGAGCCCCAAACCCCATGCAAGTTTATATGTGCTTTGCTCAGAGCTCACGGCCCTTTTGGGTGTCACTTGCAGGGTGGGCAGCAGCATGCTGAGCAAGGTTCGCTTTGTCATATAACTCAGCGGCTCATTCACAGCATGTCACTTTTCCTCAGGTTGGCGTATTATCTCACCCTAGCAGATGCGGCGAAGTAGAAATACAAGGCTATTTGCAATGTGGTTTATTAAGATGTGGTTTAGAGGCAGTTTGAGGGAGCGCTGGCTGGAAATGTTAATCATGATCTCTGACAATGCATTGACCTGCCTTCTGCATTACCCAGCTGCTGGCCGGGCTATCGGTGTGCCTCAGCCCTGCCTTCCCCGCAGCAGTGCCTGCCCCGTGCAGGTCATCCAGCATCGCTGCTGGAGGGAGAAGAAACTTTTCACCTGCGGAAAGACAGCGGCTTCTTCACCATGAATTTTTAGACTGGGGAGGCAGAGGAAAAGGAGCAACTAAAAAAAATTTTTTTTTGGACTTGGTAATTTTCTTGCATGGAGAGAGTGATCCGAGTTGCATGGGAACAAGTGGTGCTGCGTGGCTCCTGCGCTGCCTTTCCCCCCGCTGCTCCTGCTCCGTGAGGAACGCGGTCATTATTTTTCCCCTCTTGTTTTAGGCTTCTGTGAACCAAAAGGGTTTGAGGATTTTAATGGTCTATCTCAAAGATTGAGAGGCCCTTTATATGTCAAGCCACAATCCCATCCCAGGCTGTACTGGCCTCTGTTTGATTTTATGAAGCTTATTTTGGATAGATGGTATTTTTATAGCTCCTGCCTTGCTTCACCGATGGCCATATTGATGTAGCGCTACAGGACAGGGCTAATAAATAGTTTATAAAACTGTAGGTTCATTCTCCCAAGTGATCTACAGCTGTGTCTGAGCAGACTGCAAATCACAGGCCCAGTGACTCCCGGCCCGGGGCGAGCGGTAACGTGCCACAGGGAGGGAGGGAGGGACAGAGAAAAACAAATTCCTCTCTCGCTGACACTCGTGCTGAGCTTTCCCTTAGGGTGCAGTTCTGCCCCACCAGCAGATCGTGGAGCCCACGTTAAAGCAGGCTCACCCACGTGCCCTTGGGCTCTGGGGGGACACCGTAGCTTTGGAAAGCTTTTGCATGTGCTTATGAAGTTTTAAACCAGGGCTTTCACACCTCTGTGCCGTTCCTTACAATCTTTCCTTACAATCTGTGTGAGCTTAGACCCTGAAATTCCTCCCCATTTCTAGCTGTCGCCCATCCCTGTCCCTCCCTAATGTGACAATTGTGCCTGTCCCCTGAAGCATGCAGTGGCTGAGCCTGGCCACAGCTCCCAGGAGCTCCCCGTGTCTGGTCCCTCCTGCCACCCCCACCAGAACTTCGTTTTCATTCTTCCGACTCACGAAATTTGTTTCCAGAGGGCAAATTTTCTTGCTTTTGGAGGGGATGAAATTGCACTGAGCGGTGGATATTTGAAGTGCGGCGCTGGGGGCACAATGTTCCCTTCCCCGCGCTCTGGTGTCTTCGTGCTTAATTCTGTGTTGGATGAAATACTGCAAGGAGTTTCTTACAGATAGGGATGGGGCTTGCCTTGACACAGATGCAAAAGCTGTCAAGGTGGGTTGTAACAAGTCTGCTGTTTGAGCGCCTGGCTTGTGCTCCTTGAGTTCCTGTTCCCTTTGACACGCTAGCTGCAATGACCAGGTTTTGTGGTGTTAAGGACACGAGAACGAGGGATGGGGGATGGCTTGGCTGGTCCTGCAGGCTTGGTGGCTGGCACTGAAGCGCCTGACCATGCTCCCTCGGCCAGCCTTGCAGCCAGCCCCTGCTTCTCCCTTGGTGCAGGACATCCCTCCTGCCATTGCTTCTGCATTTCCTGACCTGCACCAGGTACTGGGCCACCGGCCTAGTGCTCAGGTAGGCAGTTATAACAGAAATTAGTATCTTTATTGCTCTTATTTTATACCTTGAAATTTTAGGCAACTAAATTAGAGGCTTAGCTAGGCTTCCGTGCAGTCCTGGAGGTGGAGAAAAGGCAGCTGACCTTGTCCAAGATGTGAATCAGCCTTGGAAGAGCCCTGTGACTTTCCAGCGATGACACAGGCGTTGTCCTTTGAATGCAGGTTTCTTCCATAGGTGCTTAAATGTAGATGAACAAAATTTGAGCCCCTGTTTCAGACACACAAACTCTGTTTAGGGGAGAGCAAGTTCCTGGGGATGAAGGCTTTCAGCCCAGCCAGGTCCTAAAATTGCGCATCTCCCTCCCTGCAAACCCTTTTCCTGGCTTGTTGGCTTGTGCTGTTACCAACACAGTTACGAATGCATCCATCACTGCTGAAACTGGATGTCTGTACCACGCGTATGAGGGCGTAAAAATGTTTAAATTCCCAAGGGCAGCTTTCCCACCGACGGCTGACAGGTGACTTTGCTGTTTTCCCAGGCTGCTATTAGGGCGCTGCTGGGAATCCCTGCTGTGCAATGGCACGGCTGCTCATGTCACAGGAGATATTCCCCTCCTTTGAAAGGGATGAGTATTTCTTCCACGCTTTGCACAGAAAGCTGTTGCAGGTAGATTACCTCCACCCCGTGCATGATTCTTCTGCAGGAGAGAAGTGGCTGCTTGGTGATGGGGTGACCAAAAAGGCTCTGTCCAGCCTGAGCAGGGGAATGTGGTTCCCAGCCTTTACTGGAGCCCAGCAGTGGACAAACTCCCTGTCTGTCCCATGGTGCCTCTATCATCCAGCTGTGACAGCAGCTTAGCTGCCTGTGTTTAACTCAGGTGGTTCTGGCACGCGGGTTGGGGTTTGTGGTCTGGTGCAGTCCTGCAGCCAGATGGGATTTGCGGAAGGGCTCCACAGTGTCCTGTGCCCGTATTCAGGGAGTTCCCTTTGAGTCTCTGTTTGAAGCACTGAGGTCTGATATCTTGCTTGGCTTGTTCTTCGTTCTCCATAGCCTTCTAGTCCTTCCTGTGAGCTGTGTGTGTGTGCAAATCCCCAGCTGTCTGCTTGGATCGAAGACTGTATCACGTTGCTTGCTTTCAGGTATTAGAACTACAAGCCTCTCATTTCTCTCACTTTTCAATCCCGAGTGTTGTAAGATTGAAGAGTCGATGAGGCTTTCTCTTCATGGATATTGGTGGATTCTGTAATGGGATCTTAAAAGGGACATGAGGCATCTTTGTTAGTTAGTATTCGAAGAAGCTAGGTTTGGTTCCTAGAAACACAAGGGGTGATTTAAGGTGTGTGTGTGAAGAGGCCAGGGCAGTTGCATAGGTATGAGATGTACACAGACACGTGTACGTGCTGATCTGCATGATGCCGTTGCACAGAGGTGCTGTGCGTCCCTGTTGTGGTCTGTGCTCGCTTTGGGTGGATCTTAGTGCATTAGCTAGCCAAAAGACTTGCCCTGTCATCAGTAAGGATTTTATTCCTTTGCACATAGCTCAGAAGAAGAGAAAAAGCCAAATCAACCCACAGCCGTCCCTACACCCACCATCCATACCCCGCTAGCATTTGGCAAATGATAAAATATTAAAGCCATATTTTTTAATGCCGTGCTCGGTTACCACGTTGTCCTTTTCTTTGGAAAGGAAATGCAGTTGGGGAGCCATATGGAAATGCTTGTTCTTCTTGTCGCCATGGGTGTGTCTTCAGTGTCTTCAAGAATGCAGCTCTGGGTGCCTGGTTTTGGCTTGGTGCACTCAGCTCCACCACTGCTGCCCACTTGCCAGGGGTGCTGGGTATTACTGGTGGCTGTGCTGGGTACCCCTCCCTCTCCGAGGGTCTGTATCAGGCTTCTCATACTGCTTTGGGACTTTTTTTTGCTGTTATGGGTATAATTTGAAGGTCAATTTGACAATTACTACATTGTTGCTATTGCCGTGATGTCTTTACAAGTGCTTATTACGATCACTGTAGTGATGAGTATTTGCTTAGCTACACCTTTGCCGCAAAAGCAGAGGTTCAGCCTGGCTTAGGGGCACTCAGGCTCTGTTTTCTCCAGGGTGAGCCTAAAGCTCCCACAGACCGCAAAAAGGAATTTGGGGTGGGTGGGAATGGCTAGGAAAGAACCAGAGCACCAAACAGTGTCCAAACAGTGGGACCTCCTGAAGGATCTCTTGGAGAGAGTATTGGGCTCTTGAGGAATAACTGGCTAGAAGGGAGCAGTGCCGGATTCTGATAGAGCCATATTGCAAGCATACATCATGTTCGATGTGAGCTTGCACAAGGAGAGGTGGGAAAAGACCCATGGGGGCTGTAGGGTCTTTTCATTTGCTCCCTGAACCAGTCTAGGACAAACTGGTGTAGGAAACCTCTGGCTGTCCCTGCTTATTTTGTTTGTTGTTATAACTACTTTATGGTTAAACTTAAAAGGCTTCAGTCTCCAGATAGCTCAGCTGAATGTTTTTTTTTTTTTCTCTAGTACTGTGCATGAAAGAGAAGTGCAGCCCTCCTTCCAGCTCTGCAGTAGAGTGCAATGAGAGAGAGGTTTGGAGTCTATGCATTTATTAGTAGCATTAGGGCAGAGGAACATGCACACAGTCTGCCAGCTCCATGCTTTAAACCACCATTTTTTCCCCCCAATTTAGATTGCTCTCACTCTTTCTGTTCTGATACAGGAAAGTCCCAGCATGGGATGATGAGATCAAGTGCACATCGGTAGCAAATGCAATTTGTAAAGCGTTGGTTGTATAAATGACATCGTGTATGAAAGAAATGTTGCAACACAACCATACTAATGCAGCCATGTGACACCAATTTAATGCATTTTCCCCATTAAGCTGCTTGTTCAAGGAATCTTTCAACCATTTTGAGTACAACAGTGGTGTGTAAGACCTCTATTTTCTGAGTATTACTCATTTTGCAGCTAGCAGATGTCAGAGTCTATTTGTCCCTTATGGAAAAGTCCCTGTAAAGTTCAATAGGGATTAAACTTGTCAGATGCTATAGAAACATAACAGGATTCTATGGAAATGACTCTGCAATCCTATAAAATTTAATAGATAATCTCCTTGTCTCTGGAGGTATTTTAACTCTTGCATAATTGTGGACCAGAATAGAAAATCTCCATTAAATTCAACAAGATGGTTCAAAAATCCTATAGGAAAATGATCATTTTCTATTAAAATCAGTAGGACTTTTTCATCAGAACGTTGGTATTTGTTGGGAGGTTTTATTCGTTTGCCAATCCTACTAAAAAGTGTTTTGTCAGGAGGCTGATACTTGCTTTGTTCTAGGGAACAGTGATTTGTGCATAAACGATGCTTATGTCCAATGGTCGTATAATTTATGGCGAGGCATTAAATTCCCTTTCAGAATAACTGGAGCAGGGTGAGGTTTTAAGCCTTGTGGGGAGGGAAAATTTTGCTGGGGATTTGGAGACGGGTCTGCCTGCGGAGGCACCTCGGTGTGCTGCTGCTATGTTATACAGGTCGTCAGCAGCTGAACGGCAGACCACAGACAGGGTGTTGCGTGCACGCACAGATGTGCCACAGACACAAGCTTTTCTCTGTCATCTCTCTGGCTCCGTCGCTGCTTATCTGAAGTGCTCAGCCCAGGGTGCTGCAAATTAATGTTGGATTGAGGCTCTGTTTCTGTTAAACTGCCCGGGTTTGGTTTGAACGGCTCTGCAGCCTCGCATCTGCATTCTGCTTTTTGTGGTGTGGCCTGGGTGGCGGGGAGCGTTGGCTCCTGCAAAATCCAGAGCTTTGTGCTTGGAGGTCGTTGCTGCTGCCTCCTTCCCGGCGGAGCAGAGCCAGCACGTGGGCTGGAGCAGTTAATTACAGAGAGAAGTCTCTGCTTGGCTGGGGAGTGAAAAGCCACCCTGGAAGGATCGTCTCCCTTTTCTCCAGCCTCGGAAGGTGCTGCTGTGCATTTTGATGAAGGCAAAGCACCCAAGTGATAGGAGCATTAGCAGGAGCTGCAAAACACGTCCTGCAGATCACCTGCCCGATGTGGCACCTTGGGGCACTTCACGTGGGAGCTCGCTCAAAAGCAGTGGGGACACCTGAGCGTGACCAGGGTGGGTGGGCGATGCTGGGGGGAGCAGGTGCCCGGGTCCGCTCTCGGGGGCTGAATCAGAGAGGGGTACGCTGTCTCTGCAGCAGACTGACACGACAGCATGATTGCTCCTTTCACGGTCCGTCGTGTAGGAGGATGAGTCATATTGGAGAAAGGAACTGCTAACTCCTTGGGGGGTATTTACAAAGGATAATTTCAGCGAGGAAGGTTAGTTTATTTTGGCAAAAACGCAATGAGAAGGACTTTCTTAAAAGGACAGCAAATCAACTTGTCAGCTGAATGCCGGCTACGTTGGTGCCATTGCTAAGGGCAACAGCATCCTGTATGCGGTGTAGTACAAAGCGAAGTGCAGCAGGACTGTACTAAGGGGTAGAGCTGGTCTGAGTTCTATCCTGACGTGGCCTAAAGCGTGCCTGCACTTGGGCCCAGTGTGCACGCAGGGAACGTCGGGGGCAGATTCTGGATTTTGGTCTGTACTTGAAATGCAGGGCACGGATGTACGCCCCCCTGCAGCAGGAGGCAGGTCAGAGAGAAAGGTTTGCACAGCAAGCAGAGTCCGCACCGTGGGATCTGCTGATAAGGTGGAGAAGGTCCATGGCCAGGGGAAGCTTAATGCCAGAAGGTAAAGGTCAGGATGTGCCTCTTGATGGAGTGGTGTGCAGGGAGCAGGAGCCGCGTCTGATTTTAAGCGCCTACATTCCTTTGCAAAGACCCCATGCAAGCGTCCGCAAATCCAGACTATAAAAATCAATTGACACAACATATGTAACGGTCTCATTTACTGCAGAATAGCAATGTGTGTAAATCTGGCATTAAACATGAGTTTACACTGCTCCCCTTCTTGGGAGAACAGTGATTGACAGTGCTGTGTAAATGACATGAGCACGCAGGTAGAAGCTGGGAAACATTTACCCTTCTGAGGTATGTGTGTACATTGGAGAATTGCTTGCCTTGCCACGAGCTTTAGCGCATCCGGAGAGATCACTTCTCGCACGGCTCCATGCTGTTGCTTACAATTAATACCTTTGTGTGCAAGAGGCACTGCATGGAGAAGCAGCCCAGTCTTGAATAAACGGGAACTGGTGTCTTCCTTCCTCGTGAGCCCCAGCTCCTAGAAGGTGCTGGAGCAAAAGCTCCTGCAAAAGCCTTGCACAGCAGCAGGTTGTTAAACTCCAGAAGTGGGGAGGCTGCACGGACCCATAGGGGCTGCTGGCTTCTATTCCTGTGCCCATCGGACAGCTAGTCCGAGCAAAATCCAATAACAGCCATTTGAGATTAAATTCAGAGCAGCTGAGTAATCTAAAGCCAGCAAGAAGTCAGTGTCTCAGCAGTCAGTCGAAAGGTCTGGACTGTCATCTTATTAGAGGGAGAGAGAAACTTTGATTTAACTGAAGACCCTTAATTTTCAAACAAGGAGGCAAACCAATAATGTTTCCCAGCTCCCACTGGCTGTTACCATTTCACGAGATCTTCGGCTTATGAAATTTGTTACTGTCTTCAGGATTTGGACTTGTCAGGCAGTTTTCTTTGACAAGAGGATCTGTACAAATCAATTAATGGAAGTAGGGGTGGAGTGTGGTAGGCTCTATGGGCATTTGGAGGGAAAGTGCTACAGCTAACTCCCTGGGATTAAAGACAAAAACAAAAGTTGTCATTAGCAATGTCTGTGGATAACCACACAGGAAAGGAAAAAAAAAAAGAATAGAGCTTGGTAGAAAACCCTGCTGAAATTTCTCCCAGCCCCTGTGACTGGTTTTGTAGCTCTCCTTTGTCTCTGCAGAGGTCTGGACTTACCTCCCTGCTCCTCGATGCCCTGGCAGTGCCACTGTCACCGCCTGGTCCGGAGGGTACGTGTTGTGTTAAATAGCTGCTGCCGAAATGTTAACTTATCAGAGCCTTCTGAAATGACTGGAAATTAATTGTGAGCTTAAATACTTCTTTGGCCTTTAGCTCTGCGCCACACTGAGTGCAGTAAAGGTTTTGTCTCATCAGAAGGATATCTTTTTGAAGGGGGGGAGGTTGTTCTTTTTCCTGCTGGAATCCATTTTCCTTTTAATTGCTTTGTGCAGAGCCCTGTCCCCATGCCAAATGTGAAAATCAGCTACAGGCCTTTTATTTATTCAACTATGCATTTATTTACTTCATTGCAAAGTCCCATTTCCCAGCTGAGGACGAGGGTTTTTTCACCCTCAGAGCTGAGCTTTCAAAACAAGCCCCAGCGTCCCCTCTGCTTTTCTCCGCGCTTGTGAACCGAGGGGCTGTCAGCAGGGAGGTGCCGATGAGATTTCGGTGTGGCCGTGGAGGTGTCTCGCCTTGCTCGCCCTTCTCTGCCATCCTCCCGGAGCTGCCGGCCAGCAAATGTCACCACCTTCGTTGCTGCTCTTCCTGCATTTATTGCCTTCATTTCCATAGCGAGCACGGCACCCAGGCCGTGTGGCTGCATTCTCCCACACAGATCTCCCCTGTGAGGAGTGACCTAGATAGCACTTTTTTTTTTTTTGGACAAAGCAATAAACAATAGCTTTGCTAACAATGGGCTTGGCTGCTAATTCACACTGAGTGGGGCTTGGATTTAGCATTATAGAAATATCCACTTTGAGCCAGATTATTTAAGGTACTCTGATGCCCCCTATTACCATAGCATCTGAGCACCTTGCAGTTCTTGAAGACGTTTATTTTCATGTTAACCCTGCGAGGCAGGGCTGAGTTGTTACTTTTTTTTTTAAGACTGGGACCTGAAGCACCAGGAGTCCAGTAAAAGCTCCGTGCCCTGAGTTTTTTTGGGGCTGGAAGGGCTCTTTTGGTAAGAAGCGTTGTGTTTATTTTCAAATAGCTATACTGGGATGACTCCGTAATACGAAGGTGGCTGGGCTGAGCGAGGTACCTCGGGGCAGTAAAGGTAGGGCGATCGGGTGCCCCTACCATTCACACCCCATCTGAACACTTTTTTTTGTGCTAGGAAAAGCTGGCGTCTGCTCCCTGGCTGCCATGAATAAGGCCAGGTCCGCTGGCATCAATGCAATCACCCCATGTCTCTAAAGCTCTCTTGGATGCTTCGGAAGCTCTGGGGCCCCGTAAACCACCTCCTCTTCCCTGACATGAAGTCACCGGCTCGTTCAACCCGGTTCGTGCCAGTCCCGTCACCTGGAGACTTGCTTTCCCCACCTTTGCCGTGCTGCAGGGAGGATAATTTACTGCACCACACTGCTTCCTTGATCTCCGTTTATACTCACTTAATGTGGTTGGGAATCCACAAATTCCCTTTTACGCTGTTCTGAACGTAACCTACTAAACCTTAATCATGGTTCGGGGAGTAGTAATTCTTTCTGTTATATGACTCTCTTTTTATTTTTTCTTATATAATTTTTCCTTTAAGAAAAGATCATTAATCCAAGTTTCTGAGTCTTCCCATCAATCTATAATTGAATCATATAAAAAAGACTTGATTTTTACATCCGTATAAGAAAGAATTCAATTCTCCCTAATGCCTGCAGATTTATAAGTCTTAATCTCCAGATTTCTCTTAAAAATTCTTTTTCTAATAATCCAGCTTGTCTGGAGTTATCTAAATTAATTGTGAACTTCAATACGCTGTGATCTGAGAAGATCAGTTATCTCTTCCGTAGAGGAGATGCCAGCAACTTAACAGGCCCACCTCATGGGGAAAAAAAAAACACTTCTAATAGCTACCTAACCCTGGCATGTCAGGAAACACCCCTCGCAGACATCGTCAAAAGATGCTCGCCCAATTATTGCATTTTAAACGCCGTAGAGCTCCGCCGGACTACCTGCTCTGAAGTCTCTGCTTGCTCTCGCTCTGCCTTTAAAAGCCCAAAGGCAGCAGCAGGGCCTTGCTGGTTCAGGGGGCTGGGAGGAGAACCTCTGCCCTTCTAGCCCCGATGTTGCCACGGGACTGGCTTCTAAACCTCGGCTGGGTTATTGCTGTAGCCTGGTCTGAGGCATCTTCTCTTCCGAAGAAAAAAGCCCGACCCTCCTGGGCTCAGGGCTCCCACCTCGGAGCCCTGCAGGCAGGTCCCGGCTGCCTCCTGACCAGAGGATGCTTTGTCCTCTCCTTCCTCCTCCTCACTGGAGGAGGAGGACGAAGCAGGGAAATTGTGCTGTCTCTGCAGTCAGTGAATTCCAGCCGGGGGGTCCATTTTAAGCCTGCTGTTTGGAGACTTGACAGTGGCATGTGTGCAGGAAATTGCTCTGAGTCCCTCCTGGCTCCGCTGTCTGTAACTCCTGGGAAAGGTGTTTAGAAAAGCGACGTCTGATATTTGCTCTGTTTCTTGTACCAGGGAGAAGAGCAAAAACCGGGGTTTGTCATATGTGCGCTTACCAGCTTCCATCCCTCTCTCCTCTGGTAGACTCACAGTCCCATCTGCTAGAGGTTTCTTGAGCTGTTGTGCTTTTTCTGTGTTTTCATGGCATGCCTGCGCTGCAGATTCATCCTCTTTAAGTGAGGCGTGTGGATCTGGTAGCAGGTCTCCTGCTGTCCGTCTGTCCTTCCAGACAGGCTGAGCTCATTCCCTTCCCCCTCTCCTTAGCCCTTTGAGTGTCTGGGGGAAATTTCCCCCCTCGGTGCTTTGCAGAGGGTGGCCACAGGTAGGGTAGGACCGAGGGAGGGGCTGGTTTTGGGTTGTGCAGTAGCTTGGGGGATGCGGAGTGAGGCTCTGCAAGGGAAGAGCAAAGCAGGGTTAAAATCCTGGCCATGGTTCCCTCCGCGTGTTCCCCTCCTGGTGCCTGTGGGCAGGCTGTGTGTTTGGATACAATTACCCAGACAGCCTGATTACCCCGTGGCTGCCAGTCATATATTCATGGCTACTGGAGAAACTCCTAGGTCTGTCGGAGCACTGGAGGTAAACCTGCTGCTTGGAACGGCTGCAACTTTCTGCTCCTTTTTATTTTGTTCATCACTTTTTTTTCCTCCCTCCCTCCTTCTACTCCCTTCACTGCTTTCTGAGTTTCAGATGGATTATCCAGATTGCAAACCCCAAACCCTCGCCTGCCTGCCAGGCCCTTCTGTTCCCTCCCCCTTAATTCCTCAAAGCAAACGTTGCAGCCCGCTCTTTCCACGGAGCAGAGCCGGAGGGCTCCCTTGGGTGCTGCAGAGAAGGTGCAGAAACCGCTCCGTGCATGCAGGGTGGCATTGGTGCCATCCAGGTAGCGGTGGTGCCAGGGGCTGCAGGTCACCTGTCGGGCATCAGGTTGTGCCACTGAAGGCCCTGCTGATGGGGGAGCGCTCCTTTGGTGGCAGAAAGGGGCCAGGGCGTTGCAGGAGCTGCAGAGCATCGCTTCCTCCCCAGGAGGGATGCCTTGTGGAGGGGCTGCTGCTTCCCACAGCACAGCCCCGTGGCTTCTCCCTCCGGGGGAAAAAAAAAAAAAAAGTATTTTGCATTCCTTTTCCCTTTATTTTTAGAGGTAGGCTCAGGAATTTGTGGTTCTTCCCTTGGGGAGTTCACTCTCCAGCTCGCTCCTTTTGACTTGGCAGAAAGGGGATGCATTCCTGACTTGGAAGGGAACCGACATGAACATTTTCTGTCTGCGTAGATTAAAAACAATAACATCCCCAAGTCGTACAGAGCTTCATTAGGTGGAGGGAGAGAACAAAAGGCTGGTCTTAGTTTGCTCATCAGCATCGTCGGGCTTTGCTCTGTGTTGCCTGCAGGGCCGGGAGGGAAGAGCACTTAATCACTGCTGCTGGGGGGGTCCACCGAAAAGTGCATCTGCCCAGCATGCGCTGGAAAAAATAAATGACTTTCCTGGCTGGGGTCAGAGGGGAAAACAAAGCAGTGTAATCTGCTGACTAGGTGACCTGACTGTGGATATAAGAAATGGATTTCAGTCTCGGCACACTGGGCAGGTCACTTAGCTGCTAGCACGCCTCAGTTTCCCCATCAGTAAAACTTGAAGTGTTCATTCCAGCACTCACCTTTTTTGTGTGCAACACTTTGTACCTGCGAATGCATGTATAAATGCACCTAAAATACATGATATGTACATACAGGTCTATTAGATAACCCTGTTTCACTCTATATTAAACTCCAGCTCATGTCCTCCTTGGTGACATTACAATGGCAATGAGCCAGGTTTGGAGCCCCAGCTCAAGAGAAGCGATCTAAAAGCCTGTATTAGGTGAGCAGTTGTTAAAAAACTTTCTTGTGATTATACAGCCCCGTCTTGCTGGTGTTTGCAGCGGATGATGGATGACTACTGAACAGCTGAGATTCTTTGAAATGCTCTGCTTGCTGTCAAGCCCTGTCTTTTTGCCTGTCTATCCATCTTCTCAAAATAACTGTATTCTGCAGTCCTTCTGCACACGTGTTCGACTGGCTCCGTGGGGAGATCCTTGAGTGGGATAGCTGCAGGACTGCAAGGATTAAATTATTAAAAGCGGCGTTTGTGACACTCTTTCCTTCTGAGGGTCTCAGAGCAGTTTGCTGAGGTGGGTGAGTCTCTTCTACCCCCTTTACGCACAGAGAAGGCAAGGAGGAGCCCATAATTGTGTGGCAAGGCAGGAGTGATTTGGAAATGGAGCTCTTTTCTGGGACTGAGAAGAGGAAAGTGTGCTTCAGAGTAGGTAGAAGAGGTGTGTGGTGGGCCCTGGAGGGACACTGGAAGCTGCAAGATGACAAAATAAGTCATTGCATCTAAGCATTGACGATGGCTTCATCCTCCTCCTCCTTCTGTGTTTCTCTTGTTTGTGCTACCCCTCTGGGACTGCAGCTAAGGATGGAAGAAATTGCCTGGAAAAGCCATCAGCCCACTTCTAATTCCCTTCTGAATTGTTGTTCCAGGCTCTGAATCTTTGTATGTAAGCCTGCAACTTTGGAATAGCAATTGCTTTCCTTCATGCGTTGGTGCTTCCAGCTCAAAAGGCTCCCCTAGATCCAGCCATCTCCCAGGTCTGGGCTTGGTTTCTCACTCAGGTTGTCTGCAGAAGCTTTTTCAAGCATTGAGACGTGGGGTTGCCCATGGAGCAGCTCCCAGCAGGGTCTGGCAGGCAGCAGCTTCATGCGCTGGAGAGCAGAGCCGAGGCAAAACAATGTGGGTGACAGAAAGGAGCAGCGCTCCTCAGCTCCATTACATGCAAGCCCCTCAGGATGTTCAGCTGCCCTGCAATTAAGTAATAAAAATATCAAATGGAAATGTAATATTAAACATGAGGAAAGTGCCAGCCGTGGCTTCCCAAACCTCCAGGTACTTTTATTTTAATTATAGTGTTGGAGGGCTTGTTTTTTTTTTCTCTTTGAGTTTTATTTAAGTAACTTTGCATGAGCAAAGTTGTGCAAGAAAGCTTCTCCGTGCTCAGGTTTGTTTACCAGAAAATGTAAACGTGTGGAGCTCGCAGAAATCATTACTCTCCCGCAGGCAGCCTGGTTCTCCAAAGGGTAGGAAGAGCCGGGTTTACAGCCAGGGGCAGAGCTGGGTATCAGGGTCTTCTGTCGCTGTAGCAAGTGCCCCTGCAGCATGCTCCATCACTCTCCCCTTTCTCGGTCTTTCAGGGGGAGATATTGAGCCTCACCTTCCTCACTCAGGGTGATGTTTGCAGTTTAATTATCAACTGCCGCTTCCTTTGACATCCTCTCTCTCTTTGTAGGAAAGTCCTGTAGAGCTTCATGGCAGTGATGCTAATGAACGGCTGTGGAAATCGTTCCTAGAACATATGGCAAGGAATATTTCCGTTGGGTTTGTTGTAGCTGTCCCATCAAATGCTGTGACAGGGATACGATTCCCCATTTTGCTTTGAAAGTAAGACACACACAGTCTAATATTTCTGTGGGACTTTTCCGTGAAGATGAAAGGTGCGAGAGAAAATAAAAAATTATTGATCCTTAATTATTGTTTTGCTTTAATAACCTGAAGCCTTGGACACCAAAGAACAAAAGTCTTTGCCTTCTGGTCCCCTTCTCGCCCCCTAACCCATGAGCTGGGGGTCCTCTCGCTTGCTTTCAGAGCTGCCCTGAGCCCCACGCACCCCTGCACTGCTCACGCAGCTCCGCTGCCCCCGGCACCCCGCGGACAAGTCCCGCACAAAGCCCTCGTGCGAGCACCCGTGCAGCTCCTTCCCCGGCCAAGTCCAGCACCGGGGAGCAGGATTCGGCCTGTTGTGCCAGCACGGCACGAGGAGAGCTGTTACCATGCGAACAGCCGCCGTCTCCTGTCGTTGCAGCCGTATTCTTTTGTCCAGAAGATAAACTGCAGAGTTGTGCAGCGCAGTAATCAGGGTCTGACCTAAACCTTACAGAAACTGATGGGGTCCTTCAGTGGTTCTCAAAGGCAAAAAGCAGTGACGGCAGGCAGGCTGTAGGGCTCCTTTTTCTCTGGCACCCTGCTTGTAACCGCGTGCTTCGGCATGCAGAGAGCTGCAGGAGCCGGTGCGCGTCTCGCCGCTTGCACTACCCTAGTCCTTAGTGTCCGTACAGCCGCGGCCCCGCAGGTGGCAAAGCTTGGCAGCTTCTGCTGCGGTTGCAGGGGGTTTCGTGTACCTCTTTGGGCTGGTGAGCAGTGGAGAGTTTTGTTTGGAAGGCTGTGATGGGAAGCTTGCTCCGGAGGCTTGAGTTTCTCCTGAGCTGGTGTTGAACGCTTGGGTCCCAGAAGCACCAAGCGGTGCAGCAGGAGCCTGCGCAAGGCACCAGCCCAGGCGCTGGCCTCGATAACCGAAATACCTAACCGTTCAGCCAAACGACTACGGCCCCACGCGATGACTTCCCTGCAAGTCAAAAACTCCACCAGCTTGGCTGAAAAGTCCATATCCGTTGGCTGGTGACTCCTGCGTGGATCACAGGGCATGGTGGGCACGTCCAGACCCGTAGCTGCAGCCCGGCGGGGCATCCTCTTGCTGCTATTTTTAGGATCTCCTGTGCTGAGGTGCCCAGCTTGTAAGTGCTGGGTAAAAGTGTTTTGTAGGGCAAAGGCTCTTCCCTCTGCACCAAGCCCACTTCTGAAAGATGTTGCGTAAGCAACTTGGCATGCAAGTAAGTTTTGTGTTTAGATTGTAATTGGCTTTAAATTCCAAAGGTCCGTTGCTAATGATATTCAGAGCAGTTTAATTAAAGGGGCACTGTCAAGTACTTCCTTTATAGTTTCTCTTTCGTGTGTGCTCTCGGTTGTAATACCCTTTTTTGCAAGCTTGAAGGTAGTAATTAAAGTAATTCTCTGCTGATTTTGTCCTTTTCTATTTGGCAAACTTTGATCCATTATTATTTTTTAATGGAGCTGAGATTAACATGGCCACTTTTGTTCCCCCATCATCTCAGTTCAACACGGCGCCTTCTTGCGCTGAAATCTCTGCTCCCGTGCCGGTGGCATCGCTTGGAGATGACTGATGCAGCTTTGGGGAGGGTTGCTACGGCAGCCGCACTGCGCGGGAGCGCGCGCGTGCTCCACCAAACAGTCTCTGAGCTGCTGGTGGGAAGAATCCGAAGCTTTGGTGAAAGGGGTTGTTTTGAACGCGTCAAAGTGAGGTAAAGGCAAGCCTGTGCTTTCCCTCGCTAGGAAAGCCCATCTTTGGAAATGTAATGGCATTTTCTGAGGAAAAAATGTATTTGGGAGCTGTCAGCTCTTAGAAGTTGCAATCTCATGATCTAAGTTATAAAAAGTCTTGGTTCTAAGCTGTCTCTTCCCAATTTTCAACTCTAGACTTAAATCAGGGCTAAATAATTTGTCTTGGGCTCCGAACTCCCCCGTTTCAGTGCTTGTTAGAGGGAAATGAATAGGACTGAGGGATCGCAGCTGAGTGCTGTGCAGTTCAGCTTCCCCTGTGCTTTCCCCTCTGCAGGACGAGATGCGCGTGCTGCCTGTGGCCTCTTCCCGGCACCGCCAGCCGGAGGAGAGCCGCATGGCGCTGCGTGAGCGTCCGCCCGCCGACAACGTGGGCGGGATGGAGTAGCAATGCTTTGCGTGGCATTCAGGCGCCGACGTAGCCTGTGGAGCCTGTGAGATGGGTCGGGAGGGAAATAATGACCGACCAAAATCCTCTGCGTTCAGCAGCCTCCGCTCCAAGCTGCTCTGCCTCCATAGAGCAGCCAAGTGTGAAGAGTGCTATTTAGATCGGAGAGGATAAGGCAATAACCATTTTAAGAAAGATATTCGCAGTGGGTCAAACTTTAAACAATGAGAATGTTTCCACATGGCAGCCCCTGCCAATAATTGCTTGTAATTGCTTTCCCTTCGGTGCTGCCTTTGCCCTCTCTTTTTTTACGGAGCTGCAGAGCTGCTGTCCTCTGCCCACCCTGCTTGGCTTTCTCCCCACCTCGTGCTGAGCAGGAGCACGTCTGCAATAGGGTTTTTTTTTTTTGCAGACACTGTAAATCGCTCGATTGCATCTAGAGGGATAAAGAGTTCCTGCTTCCTGTCTCCTGGATCAAATTATTTGGCAGCTGGTTATTGCAGCAACAGTGAATTCACACAGAGTTCATGTTGAGGTGTAGCCAAGGTCTGAGCTGATGGAACCAGAAGCTTTTTTTTCCTCCAGGAAGGTGCTAAGTGGTGTATCTGAAGGGGAGGTGAGCGTGGGGGGCTCTGCGGGGAGAGCTGTGCGACCTGGGCAGGGCTGTACGCAGCATGCGTGGGGAGCGGTCCTGTGCGCTCGTGCATCGAGACCGAGCGCGCAAAACCTCACTCCGGTCGTGCCACCGCGGGTGTTTCTGTGCAAACGGGGAGACCCCGTGAACCTGCACAGGGACGGAAGTCACCTGGGTTTTGCATTGGGCTGCAAACATCCCTGCAGCGCAGTCCCCTTTGGGAATTCAGCGCGGGGCGGTTTGGGGGTGCGTTGGGCTGGAGGTGCTGGCTGCGTGGGTCACAGCGTGGGATGTCCTCGTTCTGCAGCTGCCCAGCCAGGTGACAGGGCTGTGCCTGTCCTCTGCTGAGGGGGCCAGCCCTCCGAGCCGCGCTCGTGTTTATCCCATTAAGCCTGACTTTCTTTTTCTCTGGTGAATCAATTTCTGAGTCGTTAAATGGTACCTTCCTTGTGCTAATCATACCATGGGACTACTAATGAATGTCTCAATTATTTAATGTTTGAATTGAGTAATTGTTTTCTTGAGGTAGCAAATTGAAGTTTTGAGGAGGAAAAATACTCTTCCCCCCCCTTCTTTTGCTGCTACATAATTAAGTAATTGTATAGCCAGTGATTTAATAGCTACAAGATCAGGAGTGACATATTTTATTCATTTTAAGCAGGAGCGTTTCTCATGTCTCCTCTTTCTTGCTAGGAGAAGCCCTGGCCACCCTCTGGGAAGGCAGGGAAACCAGCTGCAAAGCCTCCCCGCTGGCTCTGTGGCATTTCTATCGGCATTTAAGGATTTTCCCTGAGCACTGAGCCACCTCTCGCGCTGGCTCCCAGCGGATGCTTTCCCAGGTGCGGAGGCTGCTCCAGGTCCAGGAGGGATGCTCGGTGGCTTTGCTGCGTGCTCGTGGTGCTGTGTATCACCACCACGGCCAAAGCCCACCTAGGGGCTTGTCCCATCCTTCCCACATGCGTCTGGGCTGTGTCTAATGCACTTTGTGTAACGCTGTTGTATTTTTTGACCTGTATTTAGATGGAGGGCAAGAGCCTGGGCACTGAGCATCATTTGACCTGCAGCTGCTTCTGCAGTCAGTGGGGGTGAGCCCCCCCCCGGCAGTGCCCAGCCAGGGGACACCTCCCTGCAGGGGAGACCCTGCCATCAGCACAGGACATTTGTCACAGCATCCCCGTATCGCCCCTCTGTGAGAGATGCCAAGTGACAGTCACGCTTGTGAAAACTTTGCTCCTCGTTTTAAATAAATAAAGAAATTAATCACCAGGGAATTACCATGCTCAGATGTTGAGACATCCTGGGGATGTAAAGAAGTGTCTAAGGAACAGGCGTGTTTAGCGTTGACTGAGGGTTAATCCCAGTTACCTTTGTTTGCTGGGGCGTTAGCTGCGTGTATCGCTGATGGAGACCACGGCGAGGGCTGCATGATGATCCCTGTCCCCCTGATCCACCCCCCCTCACCTGCCCCACTCGGTTTTCCTCCTCTGGTGTGCAGATCGTGGTTTCTTCAGCGCTGGGCAATGTTTGCTGGTTAGGACTCAGTCTGCAGCTTGTTTGTCGGCAGTTCCTTGGGAGCAGAGACTTCTTGCAGCCATAAAATACCTGATTTAAAAAAAAAGGTGATGCCATATTCTCGTTCTCCACTGCCACAGACAGAGTCACAGGCATGGTAGGACTGTTCCCTCCTTGGATGAATGCAGCGTTAAGCTCTGTTCTTGGCGTGAGCATTCGTGGCCCTGAAGCCGAAATGGGCTTTCTTGGCACGATCTCCCCAATTTCAGTCAACTTCCCAACAGCCAAATGACTGGCGAGGGTGCTGGCAGAGGGGCAGCGCACAAACGTGCTGTGAATAGGCATCGGAGGGAATTCGTTAACAGTACTCAATTTGCAAATTCTCAGTGACTGTGCTCCCGGGAGGAGAGATGGGTTGGTGCAGTGCTGGACCCACCGGAGCCAGGCGAGCATCCCACTGTCCAGGTGGGTGTAAGGTGGCTTTGTGCACACCTCTGCCTTCTGGAGAAGCCACCTCCAGGGGGACAAGGTGTGGCTTCGCGCAGATGTGTCCCCACTGCTGGCACTGCGTCACTGCTGGGAGTGACAGCCACTCTCTCCCGTGGCACCGGGTTAAATTCCCACGCTGATGAGTGACTGCTCACCAGATGACAAATGAGCCGAGGGCTGCAGTGGCATTGCAACAGGTTTTGCAAGAACTCGGGCTGCTGTTAAAGAAATAGTGGCTTGCTTATAATCATTTATTTAAAACTTTGTGTCAGGTGCTGTGTCCTCTGCAGCACCATGGCTGTGGCTTTCCACAGCTCCAGTCACAGCTTCAAATTTCCCACTGTGTTTGGAAGCCCATCGGATGGGGTTCTCGTTGGCCTTGTTGTAGCATCAATGCCTTTCTATCCCTGGGGACTGCACAGCCCTTAGATGTGGTGGCCACCCTTTTAAAAAAAATAAAATAAAATAAGGGGAGGAAACCAGGAGCAGTGGTGATGCCTTTGCAACCTTTTCCAGGTATTATAAAATGCTTTCTGGTGTCCTTATGTACCACACACATTGTAATTAAGAAGAATTTCCTGTACTCCTCTGGGGCTCCTGAGCAATCTGAGTGCTGGAGGGCTTTGTATGTTATGTTAACATCCTTGTTAGGAAGGAGAAGTCTCTGCAGAGCTGAGCAGAGGACCTGCGATGTTGGGGGACCTTTGGGAAGCACAAGCAGGCGGTGCTGTTCTGCAGCCCGACCAGGAGGGTGCAAACGTCCTGCTGGATGCTGGGCTGCTCTCTTGGGGCCTTCCTTTAGCTGGGCGCTTTTAAAGCGGCAGCCAGTCACCTTGCCCATAGGCAGATTTCGGTCAAAAACTCTATGAGGTTACTGATGTCCTGGGAAGAGGAAGGGACTGGGTTTGTGCCTGGAATATCAGCTTATTATTGTTGCTTTCTTTTTAGTTCATTTTTGCATGGCACTTGTTGATAATGGTAGGAGCTAGCCAAGAGTTAGACAGCAAAGAGAAACTTGGGGAGTCTTCATCCGGGACCAGCCTGCTTTGTGGCTCTGCTGCTGTGCAGCTGGACTGTTGCGCTGCGCTCTGCATAAAACCGCGAAGCGTTCCCAGCAGGACTTTCCCCGAGTTGCACAGTGTTGGTGATAAAGCTCGGATTTATCTGTCGTAAGTTCCCACGCCCACTTCTGCAACAGGCAGGCAGCCCTGCCTCTCAGCGATGCGTTACCGCAGCCTCCGCGCTGCCCCGAGCATCTCTCGGCGGGGAGCTCATCTCTCAGCGCTGGGCGCGTTACTGGGTGTCCCCAGTGATAACTGTTACCAGATGTTTACACATCTTGAGATGTCGTAGCCAGCGCTCCGTTTCTTATGCCTCATTTCATAAATAGCATTTTTATTTTGCAAACTGAACTTCCCTCTCTAAATGCAGCGCTTCCCCAGGGCCTTGCCATGGAGCGTGCTGGCGTATTCACGCAGCTGCTTCCCGCGACGGGGCACCAGCATGTGCTGGGAGCATCCAGCCAAGCTCGGTGCCTCTGTTTTGGCCACCTGTATGGCGGTCGGATGCCTTTGAGTTTTTTTTCCACTGTGGTGTGAAACAAAAAGAGCAAGACGTTGTGTATTGAAACATTCCCATCCCCAAACGCAAGGCTTTGTTTGCCTGAGCTGCAGTGCTTCCAGTTTAAGCCCTCTCTAAATAGATCTGAGTTAAATAACTTTTCAGAGTTGTCATTGAAAGCCCCCTTGTGGGTTTTGTTTCTGTTTCTTCCCAAAGGTGAGGGCTGTGGGAGTCCCCAGTTATCTTAATTTCACCTTGCATCTTCTCCGCTGCAGACTTGTGGTATTTGGCTTTTCTCAGATGATAGAATCTAAGATTTCACTCGTGAAGGTTTCACTCAGCTGAAAATCCCTGTTGAATGCCGTCTGAATAAGGAGCATGGGATCAGACCCCTCATTTAGATCAATGGTTCATTTAAAAAAAGGGAAAAAAAAAAAAAACAAAACCCTGAGTCTGTGAAGAAAACCTGGTAGGGGGGGATAATAGAGGAGGGGAAGAGCTGAGTTATTGGAAGAGAGACATCTGCAGCCTGTACATGGATGAAGGGAAAGGGAACGTATCTTGCCTCATCCTCCTGGGATTAATTTTGAATATCAAACGCTTGATCTCAAGCCGTTCCTTAGGCAGCCGGTCATGTTTCTGTGAAAGCTGTATTTTGAAAAGAATTTTTCTGATGCCTTAAAACAGAGGAAAGCAAAGCAAATGACCTTATCCTGCTTTGCATTATGTCACACTCGATGATATTCTTTTGCCGTACTTGCAGATAGCTTGACACATCGAGGCAGACAGCCCCTTATTATTAAATCTGTTTGCAAATGTGCTCAGATTGCCCTTCACATCCACCCCTGGTTATGAGCAGTGGCAGACCGTGGCTGTGAATCGCAGGTCCCCACGAACACGTGCCATGCTGCCTCCCCTTCCCCTGCCTCTCTGCTTGTCAGCGGTTTCGGAATTAACGAAGTGTCCTATGGGAAAAGGAGAGTGCTTTCTGCTCCCCGCCTGGTGCGTTAGTGGGGGACGGGGGGCTTCCCGTAGTGCTCCCATCCCACGGCTCCTCCTCATCCTTTTTGGACTCCGCAGCCGGCCGAGACCCTGACCTCACTGATCCACCCGCGCAGCGATCCTATAAGCGGCACCGAACCAGCCCTTTCACGCTGTGCCATGCCTCCCTTCGGTCTCGGTGCGGGGTCAGACGAGGCCAGTGGCACTTTTTGCTGTCCGTCAAACCTGGATCAATAGTGCCTCATGCTGCCGAGCCTCGCTATTGCTGCTGCTGCTGGTGGCTTCTGCCCGGCAGAGCGAGGAGCACGATGGGGACCACCCTGGTGGCTCTGATTTCGGTCCTTCCCCAGCAGGTCCACCGGGCACAGCGGCTGTGCCTGTGTGTCGTTGTCAGCATCCTTGCATTTGCTCCAGCTGCAGCCGTTTCGGGCTTGCAGGCAGTTGTGCCTCTGATGTGTGGCATCCTCGTGAGGGGAAAAGTCCTCTCCAGACATAGCTAAGGGGAAATTTTCTTTCCTAACTCCAGGCCGTCAGTAATTGGCCTCAGACCTCTATAAGGAGCTGGTATTAAATAAATACCAGCCTACCCAAAACCACAAATGGAAAAGACTCCTAGGGGTTTCAGTTTGGCCTTCATTCAGAGCCTAATAGATTTTGATCCTATAAGCAAGTCTTTGGACTTCAATATTTGTGCTCGTGTCTAACGCTCCTACAAAAGTTGATAATCTCTGTGCATCGCTGGTGGCTCGCGGCAAAGGCTCCCAGAGTTGCTTGTGCGTTTCTGCTGAGATGCTGTGTACTGCTTCCAAATTTGTTGGCTTTTGGTTTCATTGAATACCCGCTTGTCTTTTCATTATTGGAGGACGAATAAAAGGTAGCACTTAACCTTGATTTTTTTTTGTTGTTCTACAACCTTTTTTCTTCTTTCCTATCCTCCTTTTGAATTATATACCCCCCCATTTTTTCATTTGGTTATAGAAATGTGTTTAGGATCGGATTCTTTTTTTCTTCCTGTCTCTCTTGCATACATCTACCTGTCTGATACCAAAGAGAATATTGGAAGTTGAGAATGTTGTTTTCTTCTGTAATAGCATCACAGTATTTCCAGTTATTGTTGTCTCTCCCTTTCGTCATGTGTCTTGCTTTCTTGGCCACCGCGGTCTGTTGATCAGATGTTTTTGTTAAGTTGTCCACAGTGATGTCTAGTTTTTTTCTTTTCTTGAGTGGTTACAATTAAGTTAGAATCCATCAATGTGTATGAATTGTTGGAAATGCTTCTTTGATAGGCATTACCTTGTACTTGTCTGTATTAAATTTCAGCTGTCATTGTTTTCTTAATTGCCTGTGTTAGATAATGTTGAATTTCCCACAGTCCTCTCCTCCTGACTAAAATGAATAGCGTTCGAATCACAAATGCTTCAAACTTGACACCTTTTTTCTCCGTGCCATTTAAAACTTCACCCCGGCTTGGCTGACTAAATCTGCTATCAACTTCTGTTAATCTTTTTAGTCATTATTTTATCTCCTTTCCATCTCTGTCCTTTTGCTGCTCTGCTGTCACTGCCATCTTAAGGCTACCTGGTGGCCTCGGGGGATGTTTCTGCGGTGGTAGGAGGTGTCACGCACTCCTGCACAGCTTGGATTTAACTGGGATGGGTAAGAAGAGGTCCAGTTTCCTAAAGGTCCAAAGGTAAACATGTAGCACAGGCAGTGTAAGCGCTGCAGGAGTTCTAGGGCATGGGTTTGGGTGGTTAATGTGTGCTGAAGTCTGTGGCTTTATCAGCAGTGATGGCTTGAACCTAGCTAATGTGTGTTGCTGCATTTCCTCCTTGCAAAGTAGATGTGGCACCAGGAATCTGCCTCACACGGGGTGGACGAGCCATGACTCAGGAGATCTGGCTTTCATTTTTCACTCTGCCACATCCCTGCTTTGCACAGCTTTTGACAAGCTGCTTCTCTCCCCCAGCTGTTGTCTGGTCTGTGTATTTTACGCTCCAAATTCCTTGTTCAAATGACATCCCTTCACAAGGCGTCTGCAATAAGGTGGTTTTCATCTTCGTAGCCTGCTGCTTCTTCAGGGGTATTGGTAATTATTAATTAAGACATTTTTGAAGGTCCCATAAATTATACCTGCTTTTTTGAAGGTATTGTTGATTTCCTCAAAGAACTCTAATAGATTAGAGAGATGCAACTTTATTTTCTAAAAGCCGTGCTGTTTGCCATGTCATGTTCATCTAGGTCGTTTATTACAACTTTCAGATAATTAATTTAACAAGTTTACTTAAATCTGAAATAAGCCTTTGAAGTCTGGAATTATCTGTTCACTACCAAAGCAAGGAGTGATCATTCCCATGCCAGCAAAAATTACCTAGTAAAATTGCGTTGTAATTTTAGTCTTAATTTAGTTTTCAATCTATGAAAGTTTCTTGGTGTTTTTAAATGACATGAAAACATCTACTCTGTTCTGTGATGGCCCAAAATTCTCTGCTGCAGCAAAAGAAATTTGGTAGCATGACATTTATAGGAACAGTGTTACAGCTTTTCTCCCTTTGCAACACCTCTTTGAGGAGGAACTGGATGGCGCGTTAGCTGGCTGGCAGACACAGCACAGCCGTGTCCTTCAGGCAGGGTGGAGGACCAGAAAGAGGTGGAGACACCCCTGGCATCGCTCTTGAGGCAGATGAAGGGTACAGAGAGAGTTTATAGATCCATCTGCGGAAGGAAGGTGGGAAGCTTGCTGGTTCCACAAAGCTCAGTTGAATCCTTCCTAGTCAGGGTAGATCCAAAGTTAATCACTGGGAGGTATGTTGGTATTTTTATCACTACATTTATATTTTATGGAGCCATCTGGTCCCATTAAAGCTTTGAAAGTCAGCTTACGCTGTATTGAGTTTCCCAGGAACTGAGAAGCAGAGAAGCAAGAGTATGTGAGGTGTGGGAATGAAGCATGCCTCATTGCAAACAACACCTATACTTCGACAGACCGTCAGGGAGAGAGGAACAGTACAGATTCTGAGTGCAGCATTTAAATCCCGAGTGCCAGTGGTGATGGGGCTCAGTGCTGTGACTCCCTGAAGGTAACTGGTTTTCTAGCCGGCATGTTCCTGCCCAGTGAAACACTGCCAGCATCTTCTCCTCCGGGGTTATTCAGAGGGAATGAGACCTTGGTAACTCTTTGTGAAGGCCGCCGTGACAACTTGAGAAATGGCTAACCTAGAGCAGAGTGCCTTTCCCAGGCAGCCGCTGTAATGAGTTGCTCCGGGACACGAACATCTCCAGCCGGTCCCCCCGACAGCCCCATCCCAGTGGGGCGCGCACACCGCACAAAGCGGTCCGGCCGCCTCATTCCCCACTGTCCTTACCCCACCCTTCGCTCTCCCATCAGCGTTTGTGGAAATCGCTGCCATCAGGAGCGGAGCTGAACCCCTAGCAGCGGGCAGGCTTGCTGCTCGGATCATTGCTCCTGCCACCTCCTCCAGCAGGGCTGGCAGTGCCAATCCTGACAGCAGAGCAGCTGCAGAGCTATTGAAACTCAGAGCTTTCCCGTCCTCATTTCGGTGTTTGCTTGCTTGGAAGGCTCTTGGAGCCCTTCCCCTTCCTGCATGTTGCCTTTCCAGGGCTATGGCCTGGAAAATGGGAGCGGAGGGGTGTGCATGGACTAAATTACCTCCTGCTCGACAGTGCTGGTGGCTTTCCTGGAGCTGGCCACGCTCACAGCGAGCTCCGGTGGCTGTCCTGGTGCCAGTGTGGCTGGGCTGGGACATGGTCCTGCTGTGTTGACTGGGGATGTGAGCAGCCCCAGTGCAGATAATCTGCTCCCCAGTGTGTTCCCGACATGTGTGGTGGTAGGGAAGGAATTTGTGAGTGTCTGGGTTTTCAGCGAGCACCTCGGGTGTCATGGTAATGCGACAATAAAAACATTTTTCTTTCCGCTGCAAACAAAACTTGCTCTTCCTAGCTGGATCTGACAGTCCCCTGCAGATTCGAAAGGTACAAAACAAAACTTTTATTGATTTCTTCCAGAGAATAGCTGTGTATTTCCTCTGTAAATGCTTCTGCAACCCCCTGTGGTTTTTCAAACACCCCTAACCTGACTCCACCACCTGCTCCTTAATTGCGATCCTGCAGCACTAGCTGTACGGTAACTCCTTGCTCTCCAAAGGTCCAGGGTGGGCAATTAGTGTCTGAGAAGACCCTTGAGATGTAGATGAAGGTGTCTGCAAGGGAACCTGCTAATTCTTTACAAAGGGAGGCTTTTGGCAACCAAGGGCACCTCTTCTTTGCAGTAAGCGGTGTTTTGTGGTGATAACTTGACCCAGTTTATCTTGGTCATGATTTTCCTTCTTGCCCCTGAGCACCTCGGGGCTGCTGATAACTGTGGTTCGGGGCAGCTACTTTTGAGTGGTTCTGCCTGTGCTAGAAGTGAGCGAACAATTCATGTAAGCGATTTATTCATTGAATTCAGCAGTCTTAGGCTCGGGATATGTCTGCTGGGCAAGTTGCTATTTCCTTCAATTTATTAGTCGTGGAGTAATATGCTAATAATATATCGAAACTTCTATATTAGAAAGCATTTGTCACTCAGAAGGCTGGCCTGGCTGGCAAGCCGACATGGTCTGGGTGGCTGGCGTGGGCTGGTGTCCTCCCCTCTGGCAGGGCTGCCCTGTTTTTTTGGGGGGGAAAGCATCCTTTCCCCTCCACACACTCGCTGGCTGTCAGCAGGCTTTATGTACCCAGCTGCGTGCAGGTGGGGAGCACTGAAGGTGTTGCAAACACAGGGCAGCCATTTGGTAAATGCTCTGCTGACGGCTCCCACGTGCAGCCCCTGCTCGGTGCCCGGCACGCGAAATGCTCCGGGGTTCAGGGAGAAAAGGGGCAAAAGCTGTGGCCCTGAGGGCAGCGCATGCACAGGGCATTTCATTCACTCCCTGCTCCTCAATGCCCGCGGGAATCGTGCCTCCTGTTATTATTTAAGTGGCTTTCCAGCTGCTCCTTCTCGTCCTGTCATCTCGCTGTCCATCTTTGATTAATGACCACGCTGGCCGTTCTAGCGCTTCCCTCTCTCCTTCACTTAATTTCTTTTTTTTCTTCTCCCCCACACCGTGGGCTTCTATTTTTTTTTTCTTACACAAACTGCTGATCTAAATGTTCAAAATAAATTATGCTGAATAATGGATGAGGACGGCTGCATAATTTATGGTGCCACAGGGCGAGGTGAAGCCATGTGTGCTCTTTCTCTGCTGCCTGTCCCCTGTGCCATCACCTGCCCAAGGACCCAGTGGCACCAGGTTCGTTGCAGACTAGCTTAGGGAAGGGTGGCCACTATTTAGATCCTATATTAACTCAAAGAAGTGATTTTACATCACAGGATGGGTGTCCTTCTTGCTTTTGGGGTCTCACTTTGCCCCAAGTGTTGAGGAGAGAAAAACTTTCAGAAGTACTGCTGTTAGCATGCTTCATTTTGGCAAGTCGAGGAATTTTTTTTCTGACTTCCATATTATATTCTGAATTTCTCTCCATATGGATATCAGATATAATTATAATATGTTGAAATGAATTACTTCAACCTTATCAAAAATAACATTTTGATAATTTTTCTCTGAAAATGTCAACACAATCAATAGGTTCTTGCAAACGTTTTGATTTCATTAAATTCAGCAGATTGTTCTGCTGGAATGTTTTAACCCACACTAAATATCCTTTTTTCCATATTGGGATGAACTTAGATAATAAGGTCACCTTTTACAAAGCCACATCATGATGAAGTTGAGATTTTTAGCAGCAGCAGCAGCCTCTGAGTTCTTTAGCTAAAGCGGAGAAAGAGGCAGAGATGACTGAGACGGGGAAAGAGAAAAGGATAGACAGAGACGTCATTTTTCTTTAGCCAAGTTTATTATTCCAACCATTTTCCTTCGTCTTTTTCTGATGTCTTGTCCATCAGCTGCTAAAGCCTAATTCTGTGAGAAATAAATACAACTTGAGTAAATTAAGTGAAAAAGCTTCACACAACCCAATTACTCTCTGTCCCCTGGATGCTGGGGAGTGGAGAGTTCATTTCCCCGTAATGAACAAAACGGTGAGTGACAGTTTGGCAAAATGAGCCACGTCTCGGAGCTGCTTTCATCCATGGGGCAAACACAGGGATGGGGAGCAGCTGGGAAGAGGTCTGTCCATGTAGACATAGGTGGGGATGCGCGGGTACCTTCCCCTGGGAGATGCTTGTTCTGCTCATTTTGTTTTGCAACCTGTGAGATGGGATGGGAAAAGTTGCGCAAGCAAACGCAGAAGAGTGTATGGGAGCTGGGAAGTGGTATGGCTCAGGAATTGAGCTGGGACGCGGGACTAATCCCTGCTCTGTCACTGCCTTGACTGTGTGACCTTCAGCAAATCATTTTACAGTCTGCTTCTCTGTTCCCCAGCAGCGCGTCATTTTGCTCACTCTTCTTGTCTGATTGCAGGCAGGCTTAGTAAAAGATTTTGTTCCTCTGTGAGTGTATTGAACTTTGTACAAAAGCCGCTCATTCCAGCTGTTGCTGTGATACAGGTAGTGTGCTTTTTAAGGAAAAGGAGCTTGCTGGAATAAGGCAGGAGGGAAGCCATGCTGAAACCCTCCACTTTTTTTCCACTTTGTGCACACGCAGTGCTCCAGGTGGGAGCAGGTGGGACCAAACCCAAGAGCTTTCAGATGGAAGCGTGCATGTACATGGACGTCAAGAGATTCATAGGTTTCAGGATCAGAGGGGTGTGGAGGGGGTGCAAGCCTGGGGTAACATGGGAGGTGGTTCCTTCGTGGTGATGCTGGTGACTGCAAGCTGAGCTGATTGCCTACATTGTTACCATAAGATGAGGATAAGTGAAGTATCTTTCTTGGTCCCTTCTTGGATGTACGCTCTTTCATACAGCTTCCTGAACGCTCCTCCAACTCTGTAGGGGCAGGGTACTGAAGCAGATGGGCTGTTGCCCTCCAAGTCCTTGCAGCACGTACCCGTTCCCTGCTGCGTGCTTGTTTTAAGTAGGGATGCCTGCAGCAAGGCTGAGCCAACAGAGCTTGTTTGCAAGAGTCATCGTGGTGCATCGAGTAATAACTGCACGAGAGAAGGAACTTGCAATGCTTTATTACGCGTGATATCCAGCCTGTGAAAGACAGCTGCTGCTGCTCTATGGAGTATTATATCCCCATAATCAATATCAGGGAGGAGGAACTGTTGGGCAACCTGTTCCCTATTATGGGCACTTAGGCGATGCTTGGGTTGACAAAGAACCTTGTACCGACTGCAGTCAGCACATGTTCAGCATGCTCCTCATATATCGGGGAGTGATCCAGCCAAATGCCCAGATGCTCTTGACAGCCAACTTTGGAGAAGGGAAATGACAAAGCAGCCTTTTCAGCCGCATGAGTCTCCGTTTGCTCTGGATACTCGGCGATGAGCTTTGTTCGAGTCTTGCGACCCAGGGCAAGGAGACGGTAGTCGTATGCAATTAAGTCAATAAATATCAACTGCGCAGGCGACTGGAGTGGTGTGATCTGATGTCAGGTGTGAAGGACCGGGAGCCAGCACTGCTGGGCTATTTTTCTGGCACTGCCACTGATTCATTTTGACTTTGAGCAAGTCATTTAATCTCTCAGTAATTAATCCTATTCATACAGCTAAATTGAGTACTGCTATATACACGAGTTCTCACTGCAGGCACACTGTGTCCATTCAAAACATCACAGCAACACCTATAATAGCATAGAAGGTGTTAGATTTCAAAGTATCCTGTGTCCTGCCACTTGAATCCTTCCTGTCAGATACCTGTAAAGGGCCTGGGGCCAGCCTCTGAGAACTCTGCTTCCTTACAGCAAGGAGGAACGATGCCCGCTGGCCAGAGCGGGGAAGTCTTTCTCCTACCTTGGCAAATAAGTGTTAATGAAGTTCGCAGGGAGCCCAGGAGGGCTGGCACTAGAAAATGGCAGACAACTCGTGCCCTTTTAGAATTGATCTGCTCCGTGGCCCGTTGGTTTGAAGCTGCTGTAACAGCCACGGGGCTGTCGGCAGTGCACGCGTGCCCCGGCCCTGTGCTCGTGTGCTAACTTGCCCTCCTGTCTGTAATCCTTGCACCACTTAACCAGGTGGCCGCGGAGTCAATCAGAGAGCAGCGTTTGCAAGCAGGGCCAGCGCCTTGCGCTGAATGTTTTTATTAGCTCAATACAAACGGCAGCAGAGCACTTATTGATTCCAGCGATCCATTGCCATAAGTAACATCATTTGTAAACTTTTGGGGAAGCAGAAGTGGTAGAAAAGCCTGCTGTATGAGCTGAGTTGCTTGGGCATTCAAATTACCTTTATGGAAAGGGGTATTTACTCCCTGAGGCTTGACTCTGGGCTTTGCTGGCAGCTTAGGAATGGCCTGGCAAGCAACATCCAATCTTTTTCCCATCTTCCACTAAGTTCTGAGATGGCTGTGTGTGGATGAAAAGAGCTGCAAACCCAGTCCTTGCCCCCAACCCTGCAGGTTTGACGTTGGGCTGGAGGCCACGCACGTACCGCTTAACGTCTGTGCTACAGGGGAGAATGGGAGACCTCTTACATTCCTGTCTGCCCAGCCTCTAACTAATGCTCCTGGCAATGCTTTCTTGTGCTCACAGCAAGCAAAATTAAAGATCCACGGACCTTTAGCTGCAGGGCTTTGCTCAAATTCCCCTGTACTTACTCTTGCTCCTGGTAGACCCTTGTAACTGCACTGTCTGTATATTTATGCACGTATATGGATGTATATTGTATACCAATCTGCTACCGAATGGGCCACTTTACTGCCTAAAGCCGTTATGTGGTAGTCCCATTCAGGGTGTTCCATTTACCAGCCGTGGCACCACTGCCCCACTGGTAAGAGTTTTTTGGCTGTTGTGCACGTAGCTGAGCGATGCGAGGGGCTGAGGCTCTTCTAAGATGGAAATGTCAGCAGTCCTGCACGTGTGTGAAACGGCTGCGTCGGTTGTACACTCCCTGGGAAAGCGGGATAAGCATTTGTTTCCTTTTGCTTTTGAAAACCGCAGATCTCTATCACTCGGAGGAGTTTCTTGGCTAAATAGTGGCAGTAGCTCCGCTGGGTTCTCTGCGGGAGCGATGGGCTTAATGCAAAGTCCGGACAGTTTAACTGCATTTTCTGAACCCTCCTGGGAGTCATGGGTGTGTGCTTCGTTTGAATCAGAATTTAATACCTGCGTTCCCTCAAATGGCTTGGAAAGTTTTGCCTGGTTACACGTATTCTGAAAGAATGTTTTACAAAAAGCTGGGAAGCCAACTATAAATGTGTTTTCCTGGAATAACACTGAGCTTGAGCTGATTGGCTTTTAATGTATTAGCAGCTACGGGAGGTTGTAGCTAAGCAGAGGATGCTATCATGAAATAAAACTCTAGATATCCCCTTCTGTGCAACTTTTACCTGACATAGAGATGTCAGTTTGTTTGGTACAATTTAAGAACACATAAATCCATGCATATTTTTTCTCGCTACATCTGACTAGTCAAGCTGTTTAGAGGGTGGAGCTGAAGTGACAGAATGTGTACTTTTAGAGACACTGAATTGCATTTAGAAGAAGGAGTTAGGAACAGAAAATGAATAAATGGAAAGCCAAGGTGGTAGCAGTGGTACAGCCTGTGAATCACCCAGTGGAGGATGCGATCTGGGCTACTGACTCATCCTTCTTATACACACATCAACCTTCCTTTCCCACCAGGGTCACACTTCCAGGTCATTTCCATAGCCCTGTCTTCAAATGTACTTTCTTTCGCCTCTTCCCTCTCCCTCGGTTGAAAGTGGTGATGTCTGGTGGAATAATTGCTCTGGGGATAATGCTAGGCTCTGAGATGGACTGGGAGCCATCTGACACTATCTTGCCTCCAGTCCTGCCCTCCACAGGGAGATTTTAAGCGTGTTGGAGTGATGGCTTTGCACAAATTCCCAGATGACGGGATGCGTGTTTGGGCTGGCTGTCTGGTCTGGAATTCATTAGGAACTTTTGTGTTTGCAGCTGTCTCTTGGATTATATCTTTATTGATCCTGCCTGCCCATGGCCAATGGGAAATATGTGGAAATGATGAAGCTCTTCTGAAAGGGAGTTCATAATCTTGCTCAAACAAAGCCAGGCCCCTGGAGGGAAGGATGAATGGCCTGTGTGTAGGCTATTTCGAGATGATATGGCTATCACATCTTGTTCCCCTTGTTTTACTGGGATAACATTCAATTACCCCTGCCAACAGCAGATTCCTGTAAGGGTTGTTGAGACAGCTAATCATTTGCCCCAGTTGCTCCAAGTGAGGAATACAAGCCAGCTGCAAGAGTGTCACACCAGTTCAGTGGGACCAGCACCAGTTTTAGGACTCTGGAGTGGGCCCATAAGGACCTGGTGTCCTCAGGAGGTCACAGAGCTGGAGGTCAGCCTCAGCCCCAGCTCTACCATGGCTTTGCTGCTTGACCACGGGCAGGTCGCTTCATGTCGTGGCAGGGTTTGGACAGGAGTGAAAGGCATCGATGCTGGCTGTGAGTTGAGAAGAAAGCAGACTGAGATGGAGTTTCTGCTCCCTGGCCATTAGGAGCAGGCAGTCTTCCCTGAGTCTTGCAGCATGGGGACGTGTGGGAGGATGAGAAGATGGCTCTGGAGTGCGATGGGTTATTTGGGCTCTGCTGACCTCCCTGCTAGGACTGCCAGTCTGGGTGTCAGCTGTGAAAGGGTCAGCTGCCTCTGTAGGAAAGCTTTTCTGCAGCCCGCATCATTTGTGTGCATGTGTGCAGGCGGATAGAGCCCTGCAGAGCTGTCAGAAGGTAACAGCTTTCACTTGCTATTAGCCTGGGCTGGATTTGTGCGGGCACCCTAGGGAGGGAAAGGCCCAGCAGCCCCATATCAATGCCTGACAGCACCTTCCTATTTGTATACCCAAGCAAGGAGACAACTGCACTTAGCCCCTGCCAAAGCCAAGCGCTGGAGAAGTCCCTGATGTATTTAGAGAAACACGCTGTCTTGCCGTGTCTGCTTTGGAGAAACCTTGCTAATCCTTCCTGAAAAGCCCAAAGGGGAATCCAAAGCAGCTTTTCATTAGCCAGACAAGCCCTACAAGTTCCCCAGCAAAATACAACAACGATAGGGATGCCGGCGCCTGCAGCCGCACTGGGCTGAGTGATGGAGGGGAGGCAGAGGCAGCCTTTGCTCTGTGCTGGCAGTGCTGCGTGTGCAGGGAGAGGGCTGCGGATGCCAGCGTCGCACCGGGAAGGTGCGCGTTACTGCTGGGGGCTTTGCAGTGCGGTGAGAGGAGAGAAAAAGTGGGGTTCCCAGGGTCTCCTCCCTGGGAGTGCTCAGGCTTTCAGGCACCGTGCCCTTTGTGCAGGAGCTTTGCGTTTCCCCGCAGCTCTCAGGGCGGGAAGGGGCCAGCTTCTGTCCCCAAGGAAGACCTGGCCCACGCCTAAGGGAGTGAGAGCAAAGCCTTTCCCACTGCTGGGGGGTGAATCTGCCATCTCTGCTTCTTCATGCAGGTGCCCCTGCTGCTCTTGCTTGCAGCAGGGACAAGGACACCAGGCGCTTTGACGTAATGTGCTGGAAAACTGAAGTGACCATGTAAACTTGGAGCCAAACCTATATTTGGAGGTTTAAGACTGATCTAGACCCAAAAATAGTGCTATTGACTTTTGACTGCCCGTCCAGTGTTATCTTTTCCCTCTTACAACCATTCTGAGGCACCAGCATCCCCTGCGGCTGCAGACCGCGGTGACATGTACCTGCTCCTTTCCCACCGGAGTCCGTCCGTCTCCTTCCTGGACCTCCTCACGATGGACAGCCCTTGGTGCTGCCCTCAGGCAGGGCTTCCCTTCGTGTTTCTCTCTGCATGTGCAAACAAGCTATCCCTGATGCAGCGCCTTTACGGCAGAATTAACTATATCCGTTGGATTGGGCTGTACTGTTTCTTGCTGAGCCAGTACAGCTAGTAGAGGAGCTGCATGTAAAAGAGCCCAAAGTGCATGGAAAGCACTTATTTAGGCTTCCAACTGCATCAGAGAAAGGATAGGAATTCATTTCTCAATGAGGCTGGCTGAGTCAGTGTTGATTGCAGTATGTGTCCTCAGGACCTTGAGCAGATGAGTGCAAGCAGCAAGGCCATTAGCAAGGCTTTGCACATGTAAATACTGTGCTTCTTGCTTTCATTTGTACCTGCTGTGTATCAATTCCTGAGCTGCTGCCTCTGCTTTCCCCTCATCTCTCCTAGCTGATAGGCCCTTGAGCTGCAGCAGGTTAGATTGCAGCGCGCTCGGTATCAGGCTAATAGGTGATGCTAACAGGTTGTCAGCTCTGTGGCTGTAAGAGGATGCATTTCCCAGGCTACGGTAGCTAACTCCAGACAGACGTGACTTGCATGTCCACAACTCCCCTCTTAAGTTACGAGACTCGCGGTAGTGGAGACAGTGCTTTGGTGATATCTGCAGGCATGGCATAAAATCATTGTCGGTGGTGGAAAGTGACTTTGCTGTATGGATAAAATCTTGTGAAATTACTCTGGGGTAAGAACAGTTTGTTTCAGTCTCCATCTCCCGAGACACCGATGTTGGAAACATCCAGATTTACCAGACCTGCTCTCCACGCACCCATTTAAAATGCTAACTTTTTTTTGTTTTGCATGGGCGTACCTGTGGCCTCAGGGCCAAGAGTCCCACTAAAGCACATAACGGGCTTTTAAATATGCAGGCTTGCTCCTACGGATGTGTGAGTGCCTGCTAAGGCATTCTGGTGTGATTAAAAATATAAATCATTCTGAGGCCAGGAGAATACCTGGATGAAACTAAACCTCTGCTGAAGAACTCTGTGTGTGTATGTATATACGCACAAGCATATATGCACTTTTGCGTGTATGCTGCTATATATAGATATGGGCATGGATATAGAGGTGTCATCTTGGTGACGTGGCGCAGGCGTGCCAGACCTGCCCATCAGGTGCAAAGGCTGTTAGTGTGGTGATGTAGGTGTGTGATAAAAGACCTTTCAGTGCTGGGGGAAGTCAAATAATCTTAAACAAACACAAATGCTCTGGACCGTGATTATCCTAATGAAACTGGTTAATCACTCTGACTATGTGTGTCTGCTTGCCTTTTCTTATGATGTTTTTCACTAGTCCATTGATTGATAGATTGACACCTGAGTGCCTTTGTTGTTGGGAACTTGTCATTAATGGTTTGTGCATTGCTTAGAATTTAGATTAACTTATGCTTTTCTGGCCATGAGATATTTTGGGAAAGATTTATGAATTTTATGAGATGGACCCAAGCAATGATAATGAAGACTTTAGGATTGTAAGAAGTATTTCTCGTGAAGATCAGGAAAATGTTATGAGCCTTGACATCTCTCCCACTCTGGAGGCAGCTGATGAAGTCTTAATGATGGAAAATTCCTTGGTGAGTGTGTCACAGGGCAGTGTTTCCTATACCCTGTTGTGCTTCCTCTTTGACACTCTCTCCTGGCTCGGGAGGGCTGAAAGGGCTGTCTGTAAAGGAGAGCAAAATGAGTTTTCTGGGCTTAGGGAGCGGCAGCCCATCAGCACTGCCTATGCCTATGGTCCTTGGTCTGGGCAGCACAAGCAGTGCAGATGTTCTGAGGTACCCAAGCCCCCTAGGTGCTCCGGCAACCCCCAGGCATTGGGGTGTGCCTGATGGCTCCGCACCGCTGGCGTCGGAGAAAGGAGCACGGAGCTTAATATAATCGTTTGCCTAGGCAGGATTTTCTCGAATCTCAGTCACTGATCGACTTCTGTGCCGCAGCGTAAGGGCTTTTGTCCCCTACGCGTTTTTCTCTCTTCTAATATAATGATGAGCTGTTTTATGGGTCTCCTCTATCTCTAACTTCTGTGAAGTGTTATTTCTGCTCTGCTGTCACTGCAGAGCTCTAGCCAGGCTTGTCAGAGGCAGTGGGATAAAAAGCCCCGGACCTCTCTTGTTAGGGACATGCTTCTGTAGGTGTCCTGAGGTTGCAGGGACTGCACTGCCAATACTGCCAGTGAAGCAAAAGCGCTTTGTGTAAACTGTTGAACCTCTCTGTGCCTCTGTTTACCCTTTTAGAAAAGGTGTAATACCCGCAGAGATGCTGAGAGGATCAATTACTGTTTCTGTGTTCTGAGATCCCTGGATAAAAAGGTAGAGAATTGTCCTGCCAGTCTACCTCAAATATTGTTTTTGTTAAGGTTAACGCTGCTCAGTAAACAGAACCGTTAAAGCCGTATTAGATGTTTAATAAGTAATATGTAGTTGATATCCATCAAGTTGTCTTTCTGTAGCAAGCTGTTGGGTAATGCACGGTAACAGGCCCGTTGAAGTGAAGCATCCCTCTCTAATTGCTCGTCACTAGATATTTGATTAGTGGTACTTAGGTTTATGTGAGGGTGACTGGGTGGACCTCATCAACGTTCCTTGTCTCAAGGGCACAAAGGGAACAGGAGACACAGGAGCAGTATAAACAACTGTAGAGACTGCTCAGGCCAAGATATGTAAACTCAACTCTGTCTTGCAGTCTGCCCCCTACACCCAGAGGGAAGCAGCTCCGGGGAGTGGGCTGGGATGCTCGTGGTGTCCCTAACATGAGCCAAGGTGCTGTGCCTCCCTGCTGCCTGTAGGCACTATTTGCGCATACTTGACACGCAGTTGTGAAATCAAGGCTACAGAAATGGAGTGCTCTTGTGCTCTGCAGGAGCTGCACTCCCACTCCCCGTCATTGATATCTGTGGGGATGGCAGAGTTCACAAGGGGAAGAGCTGCGAACAACTTGCTGCGTTGCATCAACTAGTCTTTAAATTTACCTTGATTTTGCCGGTTTGCATGCTCCAGGCCCTTCCAGGCCAGGACCTCTCAGATCCTCCTGCTTCTCGCTTACACTGTCCTGCAGCCTTGACCACGTGAACAGGTCTTTCTCCATATCTGAGTTTTTCTTGCCCATTCTCAGCTGGCACAAACTACATAGCACGTACCATTGCTGAAGAAAAATAAAGGCTTAAAAGCTGACAGCCAGAGCTGGGTCTTCATCTGGTTCAAATGGAAGCGCACAGAGCTGCACTGGTTTACATTGGCTGAGGTTCTGGTCTGTGATCTGTGGTGATCTATCACAAATGTTACGCTGATTTAAAATGAAGAGGTCTGTCTCAAACTTGGCCGAGCTCTCAGTATAAATACTGCAACCTTTGGAAGCCCAATTCCATTTCGTCCTTGTGGCCTGTGCAGACATAACTCTCGCTTAACGCTAATGGTTTGGTAACAGAAGGGATTTTTCTTGCCTGCAAATGTTGAACGGAGCAGCTGTCAGTGCAAATCGGGATTTGCTGCCTTCCTGACCCCCAGTCCTCTACCTTGAAAAGGGAAAATGAGAGTTGGAGGCTCTTTGGAAGGAATTTTGCTCAAGCTTGGAGGCTTTGTCTTTGTGGAGGGCTGGACAGGGAGGCAGGCTGACCTGGGCGCACTGATTTCACTCCGTTGTCTTACAACAGCTTCCCTCACCTCTGGAAAACGCGGTGCCAGCACCGTGCGACTGGTCGTGCCCATTCAGTTACTGGTGCAGCCGCTAGGTGCTGAAGTGTTGCTGTGTGCATACCTTGGGAGTGATGGGGACGTTACGGCTGTGATCTGCAGTGTGCACAGAGTCGTCTGCCTTGGCAACTTGAGCAGCTTTTAGCTGAGACGTTACCTTAGTCTTACAGCTTACCTGACCCTGTATCGGTGCAGGGGACCCGTCTCTGTCTTGAATATTGACAGCAGCAGCCAGATTTGGCATGGGGGCGGATTGTGTGCACTCTGCTTTGGCATCCGCGGGGTCAGCGCAGGCAGGCAGGGGGTGGGTGATGTTCCTAATCCACGCAGCAGGGGCTAGTGAAGATGGCTGTGGCATGGCAGAGGGCATTGCTGCTGCGCTCCAGGCAGGTGTGAAATGACGGTGCCTGTGAGCCTTTTGCTGCGGGTTCCTTCCCCCGGGAGGTACGTACTGAGATATCACTGACTCGGTACAGCTCTCAGCTAAGTCCCAAGGAAATCCGGTTCTGTCGACCAGCCAGAAAGGGAGTCTGCAGGATTTGTACCAGGCTGGAAATAATGGGAGAGTAGCACCAATTAAGAGAACAGGCTCAGCCCGTCTCCTGCTGCTCAGCAGAGAAGATCAAGGCAGGTTTGTCGCTGTTTGAAGACCAGCCTTTGAGAAAATTGCCAGTGAGGATGTTCTGAAATAGCTCCAAACCTTGTAAGTTGCTGCTGCTACGAATACAAATAGGTGGAGTGGAGTTTCATCTGAAGAGGTGCCAGCAGGGTGCATCCCCACAGCATCGCGCAGGGAGCCGGCACCCATCACAGCGGCGTGCTTGGAGGGGCACAGGGAGAGGGATGGAGCCCCAGGGTGGTGCACAGGAGAGGGTCCCAGCTGGCCAGAGCAGAGCCTCCCTCGCCATGCTGGGAAGATGCTGGGGCAGGAGGATATGGGAGCAGGGCAAAGGCGAGACTGTTCTTTGGCTTGAGCTTGAGGGGCAGAAGGAAATGGTCCAGGGGATGGGGTGGAAGAGCTGTCATTCCTGTGCGCTGGCAATCGTCACACTCTGGGGGATTGTCTCACCATGTAATGCACCAGAGGCTGCTTCATGTGGTCCACACACCTCCTTCCTTGCCTTTTGAGTCTTGCCGTGAGCCCCAAATGACCCTTTCCTTTGCCTTTCTCCTTCCACAATGTCATTGCTCCCATGTGGATCCTGCACTGCAGCCAAGTTTGCCCCCTAAGATTGCCTTCCTCCTTATGACCCGTGTCTTCTGGCATGGGGTAAGGGCTGAGGAAGGCAACGAGGATGGCACATCTGCATCTACGTTAGCTACACGATCAGACAGCCTTGTGCTCCCCAGTAGTTGAACACAGAGCCAGTGTTTAGCCTGGCATCCCACACCAGAAGCTCTCTGGGAGTGGAGAAGGAGAGACGTGAGAACATCTTGATCATGATGGTGCCTCTTTCATGAACGCTTGTGAGTGTGTTTTGGTGCTTGGGCCGACAGCAGAGCGTAACAGCCTGACACAGCATCTCTAGCCAGGCCTCTTCATTGCTGCATTGAATGACGGAGCACATAGATGTGTTTTTTTCCAAGACACAGGCACGGCTGTCCATGGGCCACCAAGCCACCCACCTCCATTGCACGAGCTGCCTTTGCTTGCCCACACGCTGGCAGCCCCGTGCCAGCAAGGAGCTGCTGGGACAATGTGCCGACTGCAGCCCTGACTCTTTGCAGCGTTCTGGCACTGGGGTGGAGACGCTGAGAGCATTGGTGCCTTGGCTTGCTGGACCTCTGACCTGGTGATTTATTTAAAGGCTCGTTGTAGAGTTTGCCCCACCAAAAAACAAGCCCCAAAGATGGCTCCAGCGAGCCGCGGGGCTGAATTAAACATGTGCTGCTGCTTCTTGCAGGCTCTTGCTTGTTTTGTGTGGGGAGGGACGGGGGAGAGCTCAGACAGAGACGTGTCTCAGCGAAGGCCAGATAGCCCAAGTAACAACCTCACTGTCTCTTATCTCCTTCCTAAATAAATGAGTGGTGTGGAGAGAGACTTGGGATGTGTGATGCCCTTTCCAGGCAGGGCTGGGCTGTCCGAGGCTGCTGGGGTCAGTGTGGATGTTACTCTTATACCCACTTGTCTTGAGATGCCAGTTAATATATGTGGCTCTTGATCAGACTTTCATTACTGGGAGATTCAGCAGGGATAGCTAGCATGGGTTTCATTTCTTTTTCCCTGCTCCATGTTCATGTTGTTCAGTAATTTCTTTCCTTCAAGGAAGCTTGGGCTCAGATGCAGCATCTGGGTTTTCAATGAGGTCCATCTTTATTTTATGGTTGCAGCAGACATTCAGTATTCCAGCTGTGAAAAACAAAAGCAAAAACAAAACCCCACATTTTAACGCACAGGTCTCTTTGTAAGGTGGTGCTGGCTGCTGTCAGTCACGGCGGCGAGGATGATAGATGCGAAATGGCAGCTGCTGGCCAGGATCAGAGGCACTCTGCGGTGTTGTGAAGGTGTCGAATTTTCTCATATCAAACAGGTCCATCTCCCAGGGAAGCTGGTGGCCCGTGCACGCACCATATCTGTGGTCTGAGGGCGGGAGGCAGAGGCGATGCAGGGAGGGCCGGCAGCTGCTGATGGAACAGAAAATGCTGACATAAATTAATCAAACGAGGCATCTCACAAGATTGAATTAGGTCCTGATTTATGACTGCAGTGCTGCTGCTTCTGCAGTTCCTATGCTCTATGCCTATTGCTCACCCCCTGATTTATGGGGAGGCTGCCACCGAGAAGGGGCCCTACGGAAAGAGTGGATGGGTGGATGGATGGTGCTACCAGCCAGGCTAATGCCGGCCAGCACACCATGCTGCTCCTCAGGACTTCACCTATTCGGCTGCTTTGTAAGCTCAGTTTCTAGGTGTTTAGATGCATTGCACAGCTCTTCGAAGGGTGATGCCTAGAAAAGGAAAAGAGCCTTAAGTCATCCTCTGGTTCCTGCAAGAAAGGCCCTTCCCTTCCCTTCAGGTTGGGCTGGCTTGTGAGAGTCTGGTTTCTCTTCCAAGAGAGTTTCTGCTGCCCAGGATCCAAGCCCCTTCATTTCTATTTCACCCGCCTGAGCTGGAGGAGAGCTCCTATAGCTGCTGGCTTCCTTATCGTGTCTGTACGACTCCCGTGATTTGTCTGGACGTGTCCGATACGTTCGCGCACAGTACAGAGCAGCAGGTCGTCAGAGCATGAAGTGGGCTGAGCACAAGCTTCTCATCCTTTGCATTCAGAGAGGAGCAGGGTAGCCTGAAGGACTGTGATGCCAAGGTGGTTTTGGAGATATTTTTGGGGACTTCACTCCCCGTGTGGCGGGAGCAAGAGCAGATAAAAGGATTAGGTGAAAATGGAGCATTTTGGTAGTGGGCAAGCTCAGAGCAGAAAGTTGGTGTGTGGTTGCTGCTGAGCAGGGAAGGGAGGAGATGCGGATGATGTGGAAAACAGAAATGCGTGGTTTGTGCTGGATAAGTCAGAGAGGGAGGAGCCTGAGGAGTAATGCAGAGGATCTATGGAGCAGGTTAGGACAGGGGTTTGGAGAGCAATGAGCAAGTGCTACCTACCTGGGGGGCTGCCATGTTTGCTTTCCCTCATGCAAACCAACCACGTAGGATTCATTCGGGTTTTTTAATTCATGTAGGAAAAACATTTCCCAAAGAGCCAGCCCCTCCCCTGGCAGTGAGTTTCCTCTGCCTGCTGCCTGGGGTAGGGAACCAGAGGACTTGGCTTTAGCAGGAGGGCAGTAGCCCACAGCCTTGTTTGCAGTGATGTTCCCTGGGTACCCAATGTTAGAGATGAAGAATAGAAACAGATCTTCTGTCTTCCTGCAGTGTATTGATTTTTTGCTCCCTGCTTTGGCCTTTCGCTCGTCCTTTTCAGCAGCTGGCGGTAGAATGAAATATAAGGTTTGAAAAACTAAAAATACAAAAAGCGACAGCTTCATTGCTCCGAGTGATGGTATTTCAAGGGGAAGCGTGACCTGAAAAAATGGAGATGATGCCATCCTGGCTTGCCTCCTCTCGCTCGGTGAAGAAGGGAGTGGTGCAAGGCAGGGGGCTCGGGGCCGGGGTACTGAGTCAGGCTGAGGAGCGCTGAGTCACCTCGTGGCAGCGACCCTGCTCCTTCTGCGCTGGCAGGTCTGGGTTGCTTTGGAGATTTGGGAGTGGGAAGGGAGGTTTGCGGTCCCAGGACATGAGGCGTGCTATTCTTGACCCCACAACACAGTCATGGAAAGGTCAGCTGGCTGTGCCTCTGTATCCTGATAGGAGAAATGAGGGTGCCTTGCATCCGACCTGGGACCCTCAGGTGGTGGGAGCTGGGATAAATGTAATGCAGTGCTGCTGTATGTCTTGCGCCACTACCTGGAGCATGATTTTAAGGCTTTTTGCAGTATTCTGAGTGGATACTAATTAGTGACTGCTGCAGATCACTGCAATGTGGCAGGCTGCGTTTGGTAGGAGAGTGCCCAGCAGGATTTAAATTACTTGTCATTTGCCTTGTTTTACTTGGCCATTTGAATGGTTGACTCTCTCCTAATTGCTGTCGTAACCACTGGGGTGATACGCTCAGAGGTTCTTGATTGGATTCCTTTTTTTTTTTTTTTTGGAGGGGGGGGAACCTGGCAGATGCAGCAGAAATTAAGCGATGGGAATTAATTCCTCTGTGTCATTACAGAGACAGACAATGCATAAACAAGAAATCCCTTGAGTTTTCCATGTTAGGGTGAACTCAGCGTGGGGTTTGGATGGTGCAGACAGAGGTTAGGCGTGCGGGAGCATCATCCTTGTTCTTCCTTGGTGCTGTGGGCTCTTGGCTTTGGCGGGGCTGGGCAGAGGTGGAGCAATGCACGAGCCCTGCAATTTGCTTGGGTTGTACCAGCAGAGATGTGTAATTCTGAAAGCTGCTTCAGGGCAGCAGATGCATTAATCTGTGCGTGCCTAGCAAGGCATCGCACAGCCCAGAAGCGGAGCAAGCGCAAAAACTGCCCCCGTGCCACAGTGGGCATCACGAGGACTATATGTACGGCAAGCCTGGCTCCAGCCCTACCGACCTCCCAACCCTAGCTTTGCTGGTGGGCTCACAAGCTGAAGGCAGAAGCGTGGGGCCCGTGAAGTCCAGGAACTGTGTGAGCCCTCAGGAGACTCCATCCCCTACCACGCAGCCGAGCTCAGTGCTGCAATGTTGCTCTTATTAAATGCGATGGCGATGAATGGGACGTGACACCTGTGTATATGATTCAAACGGAGTCATCCCATTACACGGTGTAAATCAATAAACAAAATGTAGCCACTGACAGCATTTACAGTTCCCCCTATTACTGCCAACCAGCCCATTTTCTGTGCATGAAAAAGGCATTTACACCCCATTTAACTGTGCTTTGATGCGGGATCCTGTTCCCCGGCAGAGCGGAGGCTCTGACAGGTGACATTAGGAGAAGGGGAGATCTACAGTGCTCATTCGCAGAGACCGGAGCAAAGGGTTGTGAAACATGGCTTAACGTGTTTGTGCCATCCGTCACCCTGACTGGTGAGGTGTGGGGTTGGGAAACAGAGCTTGGACAAGGCAAGGGGTGATGTCGGAGAGGCAGGGATGCAACCGTGCTGGTGTTTCCCAATGATCTGCATCCTTGGGAAAGAGGGAAATGTTGAGTTTCCCCTTTTGTCCAGGCTGGAGAAATGTCTTTCTCCTGAGCTAAGCAACGGATAGGGAAAGGAAGAAGGAGAAGCAGGCTGGGAGACGTTGCTCTTGGAGCACCTCAACTGTCCGACTTGATTTTATCTAATGGGCTCTGCGATTTGGTGATTAATCTAGTAATCAGACCAAATGTTACAGTAATGGCTGGCAATAAAAATATAACTTAAACTAGATACAGTCCCTCTTTTTCTTCTTTCTCCCCATATTTTTTTTTTCCCCGCTGAGGAATTGGCATTTGATCTCTCTCTCCTTTACGAGAGATGGCAGGAGGCAGAGAGAGATGCATGCGGTAGGAAAGCTAGGTCCCTGCTGCACCACGGCAGGGCTCAGGAAACATCCCGGCTCCTCGCCCATGCGATGGGGCTGAGCAGTTCCTCCACCCCAGACTTAGACAGGCAGGGCTTGTGCACATGCAGAGCGTTTAAGATGGGGGCAGAAATGACAGCCTTGTGGAAATGTAGGGCACCAAATCATACAAGTATTTCATGGGGGTAGACATGGGCAGGGATCAGACCAGCTGTCCTTGGAACTGAAAATTGATATTTTTATCTCTTTTCCTGGAACTCCACCAAATCTCTGAATTGTTCCAAAACGGACAAGAAAGGCCACTCTTTCTTTCTGCCTTTGTTGTTTGCTGATTTTGTTTGTGTTTTGCTGCTGCAACTGACTATGTGGATGAAAAGGGCAGTTTGTGACTGGGAGGAAGAGAGACAGAAAACAGCAAACAGGAGCAGAGATTTTGCAAAATGTACTAAATGTAACCACTTTAGCATCATTTTGTCAGGCTGTGGACTAAATCTAGGCACATTTTTTACATTCCCAATCCCATTTTCCTGCAGATTTCCACTAAAATGTCCCCTAAGCCCCAAAACACAGCTTGGAGAGAGAGACAGCATTGGATGAACAGTATTCCCATACGCTTTGCTGTTCCAGATCTGCTTCCAGTAAATCCCCTCAGCAACTGGTAGTGAAGTCTGACTGTCTGCCAGTCATCCACATCTAAGACTCACATTTATTTATCCTCTGCAACTCCCCTGGCGAATGTCTGGGGTATCATCAGCCCTTCCTTTCCGCAGCTCCCCGAGCTTTTTATCGTACTCCTTGGGGGAGAACGCTGCGCGCCACGCTGAGGGCTGGCGATGGCAGCGTGGGTGCGCCTGGTGTAGGCACGACGGTGCCCACAAACTCAGCAAAGCTCCTGGAAGGTGACCTGGCACTTCTGCAGCGGGTAGCAACCGAGCAAGCTGTCGGCGTGTTTACCTGCCAGTGCACAGCGCTTGCACCCTCTGGCACCGAGCACCCGTCATTAGTATTGCCTGATTTCACTTTGCCACCTTGGGAAAGATGTTTCTTAATGCCTCTGTGTCCTGCGTGCCCTCCTCTGCCCTTCTTCGGGCTGCTGAGCACCATGTTTCAGCTTGGAAGGAAGCACACCGTTCTCATACCATCTTCTTTGGCTGCCTATCACCTTTTGCTGCCAGATTTCCTGGACTGTGAAATGAAGCTTTTATTATCTTCTGAGGCGGGGGGGACAGAAATTAAATTAGTGAAATTAAAAAGATGATGGTGATGACGACTGTAACCTAACTTCAACCCTTTTCATTACGCCTCACATAACGAGACAGCAGGCTGTGTTCTGGGGCTTCTGCTTGGATTGTTGTAAAGAACCGAACTTTTACTTTCAAATTAACCTGTCAAATCATATATTTATAAAGGAATTGAAGGCAGGAGAATGAGGGTCCCGGGTATTCCCACGCATCAATTAGGGGGAAAATTAATTACAATTTACTGGCTTTGCCACATTAACACTCCCTCGATTAGCGAGCAGATTGCTCTATGCTCTGAGAGAAGTTTAAATCCGGGGTGTGGAGGGAGAGGGGCCCTGGGCTGGCTCTGCAGGCTGGCACCCTTGAGAGCAGCCGCTCAGGGCTGGTGCTGCCCGTCAAGGCCTGGTTCTCTCTGAAGAGCTGTTGTGAAGCACGTAGAACACCGCAAATTGGTAATTAGACCTTGATGGAGCCCATAGCTTGGGGCTGGGGCAATCCCAACCCTGGGGCAGGGGGAAGCTGATTCTTGTCGGCACCTCTCATCCCATCCTCGCGCTGCATCCCCAGGCTGATGAGGTCCGTGCTTGGACCCGCTGCCTGTGATGGCTGCGTGCCCCTGGCTAGCAGGGTCTGCGGCACACGGAGAGTCACCGACACGCCGCGATGCTGGCAGGGACAGAGGAAGGACGTATTTCTGCCTGTCTGCAGCAGTGCTGCCCTCGCTGAACGGCGTGAGGGTGTCAATGGCCTGGAGGAAGACGGGAGCCTTTAGAGAGCTGTCCTTTTTCTGTCTCTTCCGTGCACTTCCATCCCTGGTGAAATAGCTGCATGGGTGCCACGTGTGCCCGGGGGTGGTCACCGTGCTGTGGATGCAGCAGGAGGAAAACTTTGCTGCTACCTGAGCAAGGGTTGGAGTGGGGCCGCCGCTCTGCGAGCCCGCTGCTCAGCCTTGCCCTTTTCTAAGGCTCCAGAAGCCAATGCGAAGTCTCTGTCTATAGCCAGGGAGTCCCAGAGGACCATGAGATCTTGTGTGTGTTTATTCTGGGGGTTACTGAATATTTAATGTGCCTAAATTAGTGCTGGAAGGAGCTCCCGGGCAGTGGTTCCTCCGGTGTCTGGTCACGTGGCTACTAAATGGGACCCGCCGCCGCTCAGCAGCAGCCTGGAGAAATCGCTGCAAAGCTGCTTTCGATGGGAAAACCAATATCATCTCTGCGACTAACCGCCTGTCCATTAGTAATTTGCTGCTGTAATAAAAGGCTGCAGCACGGGCAGAGGCCACAGGGCGAGGTGAGACCCTGACGGTGCCCTGCCTCCCATGGGTCAATCCGGTCCCGCTTTATTCTTCACCCTGGGCAGCTTTGTGCCGCAGTGGAAGCGGCTGTGGCATAAGGGGGAGGTCAGAGAGGTCTTTTGGGGGGGGGCTGGGAGTGAGGGCAGGCAGACTGCTTGCTGTGAGTGGAGGGATGGATTTCACAAAACTTTCACAAAACTTTCACTAAGTTTGGGACCAGATGAACCTGGCACGCGGCCACCTTGCAAAGCCTGTTTGCGTGTTTGTTTTTTTCTTTTTAATTCCTGGCATCGACTGTGGGTGAAGATGAACTTCACAGACTCGGAAAGACCAGACTTGGAGGTCAAATTGCAGGCCGTGATGCAAAATGCAGACTGTGAATGCAATTACGCAGCGCTTGAGATCGCCCTGAAATGCAGAGTTAGCATCCCTGGGAGCTCAGGGCAGTGAGCCCGCAGGGCTTTGTGTGGCTGTTTCATGTCTGGATGAAAGAGTGACCTGTGTGAAAGTGCCTGTTTCCAGGCAGCTGGGATGGGGATATTTAGTATTTGCCCTGGGAAGGTGAGATGGTGGGTGTATTTTCTCCCCCTTGCAGATAAGGCTGCTTTATAGCCAGGCTGTGCCTTTTCATATCGGGGACATTGCAGTGGTTGCGCAAGGTGCCAGGGGCAGTGTGGGAGGGGAGGGAAAGCCCAGGGCCGGGTCCAGCCTCAGACTTGCTGCTGTGCAGGAGCTGCCGGGGCTGGATGCAGTAGGGCTGCTTCTCAAGTGTAATCCAGCTGTGGCACCTCCTGCGTCCCCAGCAGGAGCACAAATCCTGCTCCTCGGAGGGCAGCCCTAGCCCTGGTGTGAGCGTATCCACATATGCTTTACGCTTGGGACACTGCCGCAAGAAGGGGCTTTGGGGCTCTCCGGATGGCCCTCGCTCGTGCACACACGGTGCCGACCCACAGCAAGCTGCCCTCGGCTCCCCCAGCCCCCTTCAAATAAAATAGCTGAGGTCTGATCTGCGCAGAGAAGCCAGCACGGCTGGGATGCTGCTCTTCAGATGCGAGGATTTGTGCGCTGCACTGTCGTGGGCAAGGCAGTCTCCACCCCAGGAGTTTTTCTTTAATTTATTGCCAGTTAACACAAGCTTCTAGTCAATGATTCAGGCATTGTGATGAAAGAGAAACAGTTAAACACTGAAGTAAACACCTTTCCTCCCTCTTCCATGGCTGCAGTCCCTCGGGTGCACCCCGTGGGCATGAGCATCTCCTTCCAGGAGTGCATCTCCGCTGCACGCGATAACCTCGCCAGGCATGAAGGGTGCTGTGACCTCCCTGTGGTGACGTCCCACTGCCTGAGCAGATGTGACGGGACGAAGTGACTGCTGGTGGCACGGAGGTGACTGCTCCCCCTCCGGGCTCCGAGGACTGGGAGGGGATCAGGGGACCTGCAGAGCAGAGGTGCCTGGCGCTGGGGCTTGGATTGCTGACCTTACCCTTCACTGCTGCGTGGAAGCGTGCTGGGCTTCAACCCAGGGTCAATATTTAGATCTAGCATTGCTGTGGGGCTGATGGAGGAGAAGTGAGGAAGACTTCTGTATGCATAGGATGCTGCACAGGAAGGTTAGGGGCGAGGAAAAACAGTGTGGAGCTAGCCAAGAACCATTTAGGCTGTGGCAATACCAAACCGGAGTCTCAATTTTGGGAAAAATGCTGGGGGCTGCCTGGCTGGAGTGCCCAGTTCAATCCTTCTGCTTCATCACTGAGCCTGCATCAGCACCAGGGAGCGCTCTGCAGCTGCTCCAGGCTGGCTTACACCAGTGGAGGATCCGGCCCATCGAGGGCTGGGGAGGTTGGGAAAAGCACCAGGGTGAGGGGCACCGGCAGCGAGCATCCCCTGACAAGCTGTTCGAAGCCGAGCTGATCAGAGGAGGTGACGGCCCTGCCACATCTGGGAACAGTTTCTGTGTCTTCCTTGCTTGACAGGAGAAGTTTGATTCCTTTAATATTTGATGCGTTCTGCCTTTTGCAGTGTTTGGTTTTTGCATTGTGGGTTTTGATTTTATTTATTTATTTAATTAATTTATTTATTTTAAACCTGTGCTGCTGCTAAGAGGCTGCTGCCTGTTTGCAGCAGGCACAGGAGCTCTCCAGAGAGGTCAGGGACAGGGAGCAGCACGGTAGCACGTGACGTGTGACGTTACGGGTGGCTGGGAACTCTGCCTGACCTGTGAGGTGTCTGCTGCTTCTCCCCATCCTCCTCCATCCACCCTTCTGGCTGGAGTTAGGTGGTCGTGTCCTTCCCGTGTGCAGGAGGAGCCAAGGGACCCCCAGTGCCCGCGTGCCTGAGCACCAGGGTGCAGGTCACCCCCTGCTGCCTGCCCTCAGGGGCTTCCATCGGGTGCAGCCCCCTCTGGGTGCCCACCCCTGGGAAACGTGGGGCTGAGTGGGCTCTGGCTGCCCACGAGTCCCCTGGGTCCTTGTCCTTGCAGGGGAAGAGATGGGTGCCTTGCTGTTGCACGAGGAGCCTCTGGCCAACAGGGTGACAGTGCACAAGGTGACACACAGTGCCCTTGGTGGCTCCTGGGCAGAGCTGGCATCGGGGATGTTGCCACTCAGAGATTGCGACTTGAAAAACCTCCTGTGTGGCTGGGATGCTGAAGTCTTTTCATCCTCCTCCTGCACCTGGTCCCCTCCCAGTGACACAGCTGTGTCACTGCCCGAAAGGGGGGATGACAGGGGTGAGGTGACCTCCTGGGAAACTCCTGGACCACCCTGCTTTGGATCCTCTTTCCTCACCCTGTCCCCTGCTCCCGCAGGGTGATGACCTGCTGGTGGCTCCGTCGGAGCGCTTCCAGCAGCTGGGTGCCCGTGGGCTTGGCACGGCAGCTCTGACAGGTGCAGAAGTCACACCTGCAGGATGCCGTGCTCCTCCCCGGTCCAGCGGTACCCACTGCTGCTGCTGCAGATGGGCAAAGCTCCCACCTGGAGAGCAAATCTGCCCACAGCTGGGACTTCTGCTCCCCTGCCAGCTGCCTTCCCTCTCCTGGCACATCCCTGCAGAGGGAAATGTTTGTGCATCTCGAGATGCTGAGCTGCAGCTGTCTGGGAGAGAGGAGAGGACAGGGGGAGTGCATGCTGAAGTCGTTCTGGAAGATTTAGGGAGCCTGCGTGAAGAGCAAGCATCACATTCTCCTGCTTTTTCAGTGTAAATCGTGCACGGTTTGGAGAGCCTCTGCGAGCTCCATGCAGGCAGGACAGGATGCCCAGGGCTGCTGTGCTTTTTGGATGGGGTTTTGGAGTAGGGCTGAGCTGGGGAACTTGGTCCCTTCAAAGGGGGGCTTTGCTCGGCAGGGTCCTGCCAGGATCCAAACCCAGCAATGAGGAGCGAGCGAAGTGCCAGGCTGCGCGCTGGCAGGGTGAGCTTGCCTCTGTACAAAGGCTTCCTCTCTTTGACATAAATTTAAGTGGGTGCCACAATTACTGCAGGCTCTGACATCTGAAATGAGCAGAGCCACCCTTGCTGTAATTCATTGCCAATCTGATTACAAGGCAGAGCAGGGAGAAGTCAAATTATCAAACAAAGCAAAAGGAGAAAGAGGAAAGTCATGCCTTGCCACGTGGGACGGAGCCCCTGCCACGCTCAAGTGCTGTTCGGGCTCGGGTCTGTCACCCTGGGCATGGCAGGACGGTGAGGCTCGTGACGGTTCATCTCTGCAGGATTTGGAGCTGTGGGTGCCAGCTTCACACAGGCCAAATCAGAACAAGTCAAGGACGTGCGCTAGCAGGCAGTTGCATGGGCAAATTACTTAAAAACTATTTCTGGAGATGTGGGGCTTCCACGGGAGCTCGTGGGGCTGGGTGGAGACGACCATCACGTGGCTCCGGGTCAGGCGTACCAGTCCTGCTCTGGGTTACTTACCGAGCACCAAGCATGGGGTGCCCGAGCTGTTGGCCATCTCTGCCTGTGGACACCTGGCAGCCAAGCTCCAGCTATTTGAAACTCTCTGCCTGCATTTCCCACGGGATTTTGCCAGGAGCAGGGCACCAATCCTGCCCCCCAGCTGGGAAAGGGGGGCTCCGCCGCACCTTCCTTCTCGCCTGCCACGTCCCCCCCTTTGCCCCTGCACGTGTGGGCCCTGCGAGCTCACTGGAGCTGCGCGAGGAGCAGCACAGAGCCCTGGGAACCCATCACTCTTCTTCTCTCTCTCTCCTCCTTTTTCTCCTCCCAAGGTGCATTTCTACATCTGTTAGACATGGCAGCATTCCAGCTCGGTTAATTACATTCTGCTTACCTGAATTCCCCATGTAATTCCAGCTGGAGAACGTTATTCTTCACTGGCTGGCCTTAAAGAAACACAGGCAGCAGACGGGCTTTGAGACCCCTCTGCTCCCGGGTGGGAAAGTGCATTTCTGGATGCTTTCCTGGAGTTCCCCCCATAGGAGAAGCCGGGCGGTTGTGGCTGTCATCCCAAAAGTCTTCAGACCCACTCTGGTGCCCCTTCACTCACTGCTGGGCACTGGGATGGATCCAGGGTCCGTCTGTCCCGGAGGGCAGCCGTCCAGGACCACGGCAAATGCGGTACTCGCGAGCAGCGCTGGGAGCTGCGAGCGTTGTAGGAGGTGAATGGATGCACTTCAGAGCTCCTCTGATGGTTAAGTGGACAAGATAATGCGATACTTTTTTTTCTTATTGGCCCCACAGATGAGTTATTAAAGAACATGCTTTCAAGCAGCGCCTGTGATTTGCATGGATATAATAGAGCAAGATTTTCATTATTTGGTGGGGCGCTGCTTGATCAAGGGCTGCTGAAAGGAACTCGGCGCTGGTTTTGTGTACTATTTATCGTTCTTCGTTACCAACCGGCCGGGCGCTTTGTCCTGCAGCAGCTCGGCACCTCTCCAGTGTGTCATTAGCAAAGGAGAATGATTTCATGTGTGTCCTGTCGGATGATAAAGTTATCAACATTCACGCTTACTTTGCTTCAGTTCTGGGCCAGCCCCGGTTCAGGCTTTGTTGGAGGCAGTGTGTGTGATTTGTGTTAGCAAAAACGCTCGTCCACCACACGCCGGATGGGACATGAGTCCTGATGTCTGCAGAAAAAGAGGAGCTGAGGAGGCTTTGGTGTGGGAGGTCCTCTCCCCATCACGTGCACTCCTTCTCTGGCCAACAGTGATGGCCCCTTTGAGGCCAGCCAGGCAGGGGTTCGAGGCAGAGGAAGGATTCCCCGAGCCCCCACATCAGTGCCCCTCAGCCCGGGCTGAAGCCAGGAGCCTCGTCACCGAGGCCACAGACAGGGCTGAGTTTCAGGAGCTTCTCTGATGCTCTCAAAGAGAGCCAGCAAGTGGCCTCCTGTCTTCCAGGGCCTCTCTTGTGTGTCTGCCTGCAGCGGTTGTTGCACTGAGCATCTCTCCCTCCCTGCCCTAATCCCCCCTAAGACTGGCAGGGCTGGCAGAGCTTCCTCTGCTTATAGGCACGGCTTGCAAAACCTCTCGCTGATCTCGTTCTGTCCTCCAGCTCGGTCGACCTCTGGGGAAGCAGAGAGCTCAAAGCCAGCCCGTGGCACCTGCCCGCTTCCCTGCAAACCCCGCTCGGCTGCAGGCGGGCACCAGGCAGTTCGCTCGTACTCCAAAGCAGTGCCTCTTCGCTCCAACTCATTTTTCGCAGTCTCTCTGGAAGCCGATGTAATCTCGCTCCTTATTGACACTTGCTGCAGATCTTTATTGAGAATACTGCCCAGGGGCGATGCTGACAGCTTGGGAGCTGGGCCGTGAGGTTACCAGAGCCCTGTTATTGGATATTGTGATTGCTGCTGCCTCACAAGCTGGTTGAGAGCAGTGGCCTGTGCTGGGACCACGGTGTGGGACCTCAGCAGGGATCTTCAGTGATGCAAATTGCTGGATTGAGGGATTAGGTGCTCCTGAGCTATGCCTTGCTCTGCCATCCTGGCCTATAACAAGCGAAGGCTCCGGGAAGCTCCTGTTATCCCTCCACCCAGCTCTCCACAGCCTGGGGTTCAGGGCTGCTGGTGATGGGGAGGATTTGATATTCAAGGCACGGGGTCAGGAAAGCATCGTCTGAAAGGTGTCAGTCCAATCTCACTGGCCTTTGTGGCTTTATTTATCCAAAATCCCACAGAGCCATCCTTCACTGCAGCTTCTATCGAAATCCATCTGATTGTGGCATGGGTTTTGCAAGGAGTTTTTTTTGTTTGTTTGTTTGTTTTCCTTAAAGCCCCAGTCCCTGTGAGCCTGTGATTGCATAGGAATCCCAGGCTGTGTTTTTCTTATAATAAGAAAGGAGTCACACTGGGGTGTCAGGATGGCAGGAGGGCAAAGAGAGAGAGCAGCTGAGATAACTGGAGTGGTTGCAGGTGCACTGAGCCCTGTGTGGCAGGTGATGGATGGGGAAAAATGTGGCTTTTCCCAGGTACCAGCCTGGCTGCGTACCAGCAATTGCTGCTGAGAGCCAAGCCCGGGGCAGAGGCAGCTGGGCACCGACCACGGTGAAATCCACCCTGGGGCTTGTGGGCAGCGATGTGCGCATCGTCGGGCTGTGAGGAGGTGGCTCGTGCTGATGAGTGGGTGCTGTGATGGGGCTGGGACGAAGCGGCGCTGCTCAGAAGATCATGCTGATGGGGGATCACGCCTGGCACCGAGCCGCCCTGAATGCAGGGTGGGTTGCAGAAGGGATGAAGGGTCTGAGGACCCCCTGGAGGTGATGCTGAGCTTTCATAATGAGAACAATCCATGCTTCCAGGCAGGTTTGCCAGTGGGGTTTACTTCCTGAAAGCAGCTGGCTTTCTTCTGTGCCACCGAGGTGGTTCGTGAGATGCTCTGAGCCAAGTCCAGCCCTGGTTGTTGTGCAGGGTAATTGTACAGATGTCTGCACTGAAACTGGGTGTGAACGAGGCCAAAACCTAACCCTGCTGTGGGAGCAGCCTCATCTCTGACCTCCTTTTTTCAGCCCGTATTCTCTCTTTGGAAGCTCAAGGGCAGAGTGACACCTGCCCCCGAGCACGTGGGAGATCGGGACCCGGTGTGCAAGCTGGAGACCGCCCAGGAGCTTGCACCTCCTTCTGGCTGTTGTTTCTTAGGCAGAGGCAACGCAGCTCCTGGAAGCGTTTGCAGGCTCTCAGCAGGTGAGGAGCGCGCTGCGGTCCGTGTGGGATGCTGCCCGCGTGGCCGCGCCAAGGAAGGAGGGTCGTGTGAGAGCTCTCCGAGCTGGCCAGCCCTTCGGCATATGGCGATGCTGTGCTTGGGTGCCTCGTTTTAAAGAATTATCAAAGAAGCCGTCCATCTGGGCCCCCTCGCTGCTGCCTGGGCGGCGGGGTGCTGAGCAGATGGTCTGCAACAAAACAGCTTCAGATGAGAAAGGGAAGGGGACCTGTCCAAAGTAGCATGTGGCGGTGTCCTTGGCTGGAGCGCTGCCTCCTCCCAGCCCGGCCGGCTCAGGCCCTGGTGACACCAGCAAAGAGCTCTTGCAGGGACATCTGCCCCGTGATCTGCAGCAAGCAGGCTGTGCAGCAGCCCTGCACCTTCATCCTTAGGTCTGTGCCCCTGTAAACCACCTCGCATCTGCGCTGCGAGGGTTTTGGCCACAAATACAGCCCCGGAGATCCGGCCGTGCTCTGTCCATCTCTACGCTTCGCACAGACCTGTGCAAAGCAGCACGTAAATGCTGCTCTGCGCGAGTCTGCATCTTCCTGCCTTTGGAGGCATCGCTGCAGTGAGGAAGGTTGAGGAAGACATGCTGCAGCTCCCGAGGGGAAGGTCCAGGCAGCTGCTTTGCAGGCCCAGCCTGCTTCAGTTTCGCTGGTGGGGTGATTATTTGCTTGCTCCCTTCTTTGCTTTTCAGGCTGTTCTCTAGAAAAGGATCTTTGAGACTACAAGATCATGAGTTTGCAAAGAGCCCCAAAGCACAGCTCTGGGCAGGACTCTCTTCGTTTCAGTGGGGCACAGCAATGTTGCATTTGGACACATTTTTCCTGTTTTGCTAGCTATGGTGGGTTTGCAGCGCCGTGGCTTGGGCCATTTACCCAGCGCTGTGACGAATGTGAGATCACTTTGCAAAGGTCGGCGCCGAGCAGTTTAGGGAACAGCTGATCTGCTTCTTGCATCACCTGAGCTTTCCCTGAAAATCCTTCATCCATCCAGTGGCTGACCCCGAGCTGTGACAAGCACACAGCTCTTGCCTATAAAGTAGTGACTTGGTTTGAATAATATCTGACAATTACGTGCTGAGCCCCAGCATTATGCAATATTTATGCACACGTCTGGACTGTAAAACAGTGATTATCTAAGAGGAGTAATTGTTTGCAATCTTACACTGAATTTCTTTTCTTCTTTGGCCTCGGAGACCCATACTGGTAATCAGTGGCACGCGCGCAGCTCTTTAACCGCGTGTGCTAAATCCAGCCCGGCCATTATCACAGCAGGGCACCGCGGCGCAGCGTGGTGCGGCGGCACCAGGCTTTGTGCAGCGCTGGGGCTTTAGTGGCAGCAGGAAGGTTTCTTTCGTTGCCTCGGGCTGTCTGAGAGCTGGTGATTAGGAAGGAAGGGAGGGTAAAGAGGGTCCGCTGCCTAGTCCCTGCTAGTCGAGCTCTTGTGAGTGAAGATGGGCTTTAAAGTAGTGAAGAGCAAGGTTGTGTCATCAGCGAGAGATATCAAGAGGGCACCAAGCTTCCCTGCCTCTCACCACCATTCCCTCTTGGATGCATTGGGCAGCTCGATCGCTGTGTGCTGGAGCGGAGCTGTGTAGCTCGCTGGCAGGGCAGTGATGGAAACCTTTGTTTTTCGCCCCCTCTGCCACAGCAGCTGGCTTTTGCTTTGCTTTTATTCCGCCCCCCCCCCGCCTCCTCTTCTTTTTCCAAGTGTTGTTTGCTGTCACCCTGGGCCGAGGAGAAGTCAGATCCGAGAAGACAAATGCATGCTGTCAGACTGCAGGGGTGGGGTGGGAGGAGAGGGCAGCGAGCCATCCTGCCCTGCGAGGAGCCGCGCCGCACGCAGAGCCCCTGCTGGGGCTGCGAGGATGCTGCTGCTTACCGCAGCACAGCGGCAGCAGGGGTTACTTGAGAAAAGTCTCTATTTTGGGGGGGAAGCAAGCTTTGCCATTCATTTGGCTCTCTGCACCAGCCAAAAGGGTTTTGCTACTTCCACTTCATCCCAGGCTCGCAACAGTGTGGTCGCAGCATGCTGGGACCAGCCACGGAGCAGCAAGATTGAACCAGAATTTGGCACAGAGCGTATCGCAGTGTAATTCCCACAGGGGTGCTTGCGTTTGAGATGGAAGGAGGCTCGAAGGACCAGGATCCACATCTCGGTGGCAGCTCACAGCCAGCAGAGACAAATAATGTGCCTGGTCAGCAAAACAGGTGGTGGAGCCGGAGAGGCCAGGATTACTGCTGCCACAGCTTGTTAACATAAACTAATACAGGCTGCTGTGTTGGAAGCAGAGAGATAGGAAGGAGAAAAATGGGAAGCGTGTGCAGGAATAAGGACCCTGATAATGAACCTGGCAATGAGAATGCAAAGCAAAACAAAACAGGAAAAAATGCTTTTGTTGTAGAGCCTGGGGCTCTATCTGCTCTAGCTTCTGGCTGGTTTTCATAACCGACTCAAAGACTTTCTCCATGGCCATCCTGCCTGGGATTTGGGTTTCCAGCAATTTGGGAGTCCCCTGAGAGTTGTGGGAAGAGAGAAATGTCCCATCTGGGGCCCTGCTGCCACCAACCCTGGTTCGGTGGTAGTGCCCCAGCATTGCAGCGGAGCTGTGAGCAGAACAATGCCTCCTTGTGCCTCCTGGGACTGGAGCTCACAGCACAAGACAATGTCATCCACGACCTGGGCAGGGTCGTGCACCATTTCCAGCCCATGCAGGACAGGTTGCCTGCTGCTGAAGTGGAAGAGTCAGCGGTGAAATGGCTTTGGGCTCCTGCAGCAAAGAGGAGGGGGAGTTTGCAGCAGTACGTGGGACCGGGCACCTACCCCAGCAGCGCAGGACCAGGCTTTGCTGAAAGGCAGCGCTGCTTTTATGAAGCGTGCCTTCTTGCCTAAAGGGTCCTGTCTTATCAAAGGTCCCTCAGCCGTGGCCAATTCATCTGTTTTTATGGTGATGACGGAAGAATCCAATCTGCAGCCTGTAGCCAGAAAGTTCAGAGCCACGCAAGGCTGGCTGAGGAAGAGAGCAGGGTTTATTGATGGTCTGGGCTTGTGGAGGTTGTGTGGGAGGAATCTTGTTAATGGGTCCCTTGGGCCATTGCCTCCTGACTGTGCCGTATCTCCTCATCCACCAGCTTCAGCTCGGAGGGTTTCCTTTTTTTTGTTTTTTTCCTCCTCTTTTTTTTTTTTTTTGGAATAAACGCTAGCGCTTGCAAGGGCTTTGGAAAACACTGCAGAAGTGGAGGATGTGGGGCTGACCCACCTCTCATTCCCTCCCCTTCGCAGAGCCCTTACGGGAGCAGCATTGCACTGTGCAACGTCGGAGGCTGCTGGGAAAGATGTCTTGGGTTTCGTGATGTGGCTCTGCGCTGCCTGACAGCACAGAGCGATGGCCTTGACTCCAAGGTGACCAGAGCGTTCCTGATGGCTAGCAGCCTATTGTGGCGTTGGTTCAGAGGGGTGGAAGGATGAAACCTTGCAGAAACCGCGCTGTGACCCGGTGCTTGGTGCAGAAATCGTGATGGACGGTGGTGGCCATGCTCTGCAGTCTGAATTACTCACCCGTCACGGCGTGAAGCCTTCTGCTGGGAAAGGGGATTTGTGTCGTGGGGTGTGTGGATCAGGCTCCAGCTTTCTGGCCCGGTTTTGATAATTAATTGATAGTTGAAAATGTTCGACAAACAGACAAGAAACTAAAATCAAACCTGCTTACGTGTGCATTAACATTTCATGTGCCTTTCTTGTTTGTTTGCTTTTACATCACAAAACACTGTGATACATTTTTAATCGAAAGCGCTATTGGCTGTTTCCATCACTATTTCAATAACTTTCTTGCTAAAAAAGTTCAATACAGCAGCGTAATGGGATCTTTTAGGAGGTGGGCGATGGGTTTCTGACAACCATTTTCATTTCTACAAAGGACGTTTTTGTCAGGGAGACGTTTATTTAAAAACATGCTTATTTGAAAAAGTACTCACAGCTCGTGGGATGCTCTTTGCTGGATCTGTGCACCCATGGCACCGCAGCACTGTAAGTAATGGGCTGTGCAAAGGAGGAATATGGGGTGCGAGGATTGCTCATGCTCAGCCAGGTCCTCCCCTTGTGCTCGTGGGTTTCTTTGCAATCATGTGTTGCAAACGGCCGTGAGGCTCTGTCAGAAGAAAATCCTCCCTTGCAGCCTATGCCCAGGACTTGTGCATGACTCTCTTATCTTGAAAGCTCAACTAAGGTTTTTTTCCTCCCCTCCTTTCAAGGCAGGAGATGAAAGGCATGTTTGTGTGTATGTGTGTGTGTATGCAAGCGCGGTAAATAGTGGGTGGGGAATATTAATACAGGACTAAACCCATCCCTGGCATGAATCACAGGGAAGACATATGTTGTGACAACTTTCCTAAGGGGGTTCTGGCCAAGGTAGATACCAAGTGTTCCCTGGAGGGACTAAGGAGGGAATGACAGCTCTTTTCTTTCCAAGACTGATGTAATTAAAGAGTTATAATGTCCTTTAACTTCCCTGCCCTTGGCTCTGTTGCGTACTGGTGAATTTATTTATTATTTTTTTAGCACTGATGAGTAGCTAATAGGCTTTATGCAGAGAAGCAGGAGGCCCAGCAATACAGTTCAGCATTGCAAACAGAGGAGATTATTGTATTTCCCTTAGAGTGAGCGTCCATCCATCTTCCCTGTACGGCTGGCTCTGTGGCTAAGTGTGAGGTTAAAACCACCGTCCTTCCAGCTATCATTTAACAAGCTGAACTTTTAAAGGGAATCTTATTTTAATTTAATAGAAAAATACATTATACATAATCCCTGCAATAAATTTCCCTCCGATCTGAAAGAGAATCTACTGGTGTAATCCATCCACCCAGCCCAGCCCTGGTACCTGCAGATTTGTGGCTGCATGGTTTAAATAATAACAATAACACTAACAATGGCAATAATATCCTTTGCTGCTGTCCTTGAGTGACAAAGATGATGGAAAATGAAGTTGTAGATAGCTGGAGACGACAATGTGAGTATCGTCTACCCATCTTCCAGGTTATTAGCAGGTGTCAGTCACTGGAAGGAATCTAATCATTTCCAGACGCTGTTCTCCTGCTGATGTCTCCGAACATCAGCTGTGGTGCTGCGGCTGCAGAAAGCAAATGGTTTCTGTTGGCCTGGTTCCCGTTTCTGCTCAGACCTGCTGGGGAGATGTACATGGCCGCATCGCGTCACCCGGTGCGGGGGGTTCTGGCCTGTGACAGTACTCCTGCCCGTCACCCTGACGCGCATACAGCACCCGCCACCTGTTGCTTCGCCGCCGCTGCGGAGCTGCACCACCGCTCGTTTCACACCTTGCTCCACCAGTTGTTGTTGGTATTCCACCCGTCATCCCTGCTTACTCTGATCAAGGTGGTGATGGTGAGACTGTCGCCATCGAGAACAGGGAGCGTTTGCTTACCCACATCCCCCTCTCGTGCACCAGCCCTGTGCGCTCATTGGGCATTTCACGAGATCTTCTGGAATGATTCTTACCGGGAATAATCACCTCGCTCCCTTTGAATCAGCAGCCATCACGCTTCTCAGGGATGCGTCCTTGGCAGATGGTGGGGTGTCAGTGCAATAAAAATCACTGCTCGAAGGAGTACAACAAACAATTGACATCTGGGCATGCAGCCGGGACAGAGGGAGGGTGCGGGTGCGGCTGGTGCCCCCCGTGCCTTCCCCGTAGGGTCCGGCTGCTCCGCAGGAACGGGGACCCACACAGGTTCATTGTTTTCCAAGCAGGTGGTGCTTCGCAAGCTTAAAGTGAGCACCAGATGGGCAGAGATGATGAAAGAGGCATCGGCGTGAAAGGCTTCCCTCCAGGGTGTTAAATATTACATTCACCGAGTCCGCCGAACTGTTGAAACCAATAGAACTAATTAGAGAGCCGATGCCCGGGAAGGACGCGCCTTCGCTAACAGCTGAAAGAGATGCCAGATCATACAAACCCCCCGACTTTGCATGCCTGAGTGTCTCGTGTGAACCTGGTGGGCAGGGCACGTGGCCTGTCTGGTCATTTTAAGGACAGCACTAGGAAGTGTCCCAGGGCCCACCCTGTGGTGTGGATGTGTCCAAGCCTGAGGGCTGGGAGGTGGAGGTGCCAGCTGGCTCCTGTGCGGCAGGTTTTTTTTCTCTTCTCGTCTGCTAAGCAGATGGAGAAGACCTCATCAGTGTTCACGTGCCTTCGGAGAGCTGTGCTGGGTCCTGTGCTTGTGCATGAGGTCTGGGAGGAGAGGAGGAGCGGGGCTTGCTGGGGCCATAGGGGCACAGGGCACATCCTGGAGTGCCAACGTCACCATCACGTGGCTGCCACCCTGATGATACCGCAACGGGAGCACACTCCTCTCTTTCGGTAACAAGTCAGGGTTTAGAAGCAGAGAGACCTAGTGAGCCCGTCAGCACAGGCTGTGCGCAGCGTACGCGCGGGTTTTGCTGGATTTGACGTCTCAACGCCAGCTGTTGCGCCCTGCTCCCCACGAGTGCCCGACTGGGCACACGCGGGCACCGCTGCACCCCGCGGCCCCGACGGGCAGCCTTGCTGCGGGTGTCTCTGCTGCGGGTGCTCCCACCACGGTACGCAGGAGAACCATCTCCTTGTTGTGAGCAAGAATAAATCCATTACTGCGCCCTTGTCAGTCTGGGGTCCTATTCTCTTAATGGGCTTGTTAAGAGCGTGCATGCCAACAGCTGCCCTAAACGAGGGCAGAATTAGCCAAGCCAGCCCATACCATCTGTGGCCTCAGTCAGAGCTACTTCGTGTCTTTGTGCTGTAAGTGCCCCTCTGCCTCTCCCTCCCTGGCAGCCTTTGCAATGGAAATAATAATAATAAAAGAGAAGGAATTAAGACAAGTAGGCAAACATAAAAATGAGTTGTTGCATGGCGTCTGTGCAGATTCTGATCTCAATGTCAAGAGAGCATCATTCCAGCCTAATGGCATCTCTTCGTGAAAGCACTCTGTAGCAGTCATAAATAAACATGCTGGCTGAAAGGCACGATAACAAAAAATGGAAACTGAGGCACCCAGGATCTTTATTGTTGTGCAAACAAAGCATCTGTGATTAGTAAGTACAGGGGAGAGGAGGGAGTAATAAAAAAAGGCAGCTGATTGTATTGCTGCCTTGTCCATGTCAACAGAGGATCTGGTTGTGGTAGGTTGACAGGTTGTCTGGATAAATACTTTTGGGGGCAGAACATGCATTTGTGATGGAACTTTCTTTTTACAGCGGAGATCAGGAGCTCCAGAGGTACTGTCAAGGACGGACGAAGCTCTATAAATCAGGACAGGCTTTTTTGTCTGTCTGAAAAGTCTTATCTCGGAGTTCGTCCAGGCAATTTTTTGAGGTCTCTCTAGCTTCCTCCCTTCTCCTTATCAGAGCTCCACAGCTTTAAATGCAGATAGATACCCTCTAATGGAAGCACAAGCCAGAGCCCTCACTCCTTGTAAGTGCCAGCTCGTAATTTAGTTGTGTGCCCTTTGGCACTGATGCATCCATCAATAAAAGCAGACGCAGTGTCCCCTCCGGGCATGCAGTGGGGGCTTGGCTGCGGCATGGGGACGTCCAGCTCACGTCCCTCTTGCACTGTGCAGGAGCCATCTGTAAAATGGGCTGGGATTTTTTTTTTTTTTTCCCCTTCTTTTTTTGCCATGCAGTTGTGCTGGGAGGATTAGGGAACGATGAAGAAATCCTGTATCTGAGGCAGCAGGGTGGAGGTGGGCAGCGTTCCCCTCTGTTAGGTGGTTTCGTGAGCAGCCATTTCTCTGAATCCTCGAGGTTTTCTCTTGCTGTGTCTCTTTTTGTATTTAAGCAAAACGTGATTTGTGAGCTCGGGAGGAGCAGCCAATTTTTGGCTGGCTGGGGGCCGCAGGGATGTCACGCAACTGAAATCAGAACTTTCATCCTGAGAAAGGATGAATGCCGAGGTGCAGCGGGCTTCTGCCGCTCCCAGCTTTCATCGGGGAAGGTCTGTCTGGACAGACGGCCAAGCCTTAGCCCCACCTAGACCTCATAACCTTCTGAAGTTCACCTGCCAGCTCCCGCGCCCTGTCTTGTCGTCTTCTCTAATGAAGAGAGCTCCGCTAATGGCAACACTTCACCATTTCGGACAGCTCCCGCCGCTGCCGTGCCTCAGCTCCAGATTGTTAATTTCCCCTGCTTTTCCCCCAAATAGCATTTTGCCTTCTGGCTAAAGCAGTGTGTTGCATCAGCCCACGAGCTCCTCACCTGCGGACATGTGAAGTGGGTTTAATAGGTTTCTTCTCTTTGCCCCACTGGGCTGTGACCGGGAGGGAAGACAGAGCCGCGTGAGTCGCTAATTGCTTTGGCCCTGCAACTCCCGAGTGATGAAAAAGATTAAAAGGGAAGGAAAACAGCTATTATATCTCTTTCTTGAAAAAACTTGCGGCATGAAAGGCTCATTAACATCATTAGTGTTTCATTAACCTCTAGCCAGACAAATAAGCTGGAGGTAATTTAACAGTATAGGGAAAAGAAAGAAAATTAAAAATTACCCAGGTGTAGGTGACATTCTCCAGCTTACCTCCACTGAGCATTTGGAGAGGTGGTTGCAGCATCGCCGTGCCAGCCTGGGGCTTGGAGGGGAGCCAGCGGTGCTGCCCGCTCCGGAGCGCTGGAGGTAATAATGAGCGGGGAGAGGCATAGATGGCGACAAAATGGAATTCGTTTGAGCACAATAACATCTGAAACCTCAAAAAGGAACACGGCTCTGCACAATGCCAACTTCAAGAAATAAAAAAGAGAGACAGCAACAAAAAATCAGTGGCTGCAAAATGACTTTGAGTAAAATGCTCTCTCCCCTAGTTAATTTTTGTGGGGGTTCTATATGACTTTTATTTCTCCCCAAGTTTGTGTGCTCCACCCCCTGCCCCACTCATTGCATGTCTATACACACACAGATGTATTTATATACGTGCAGACACACACTGGCTGCTGCTTCGTGCCAGCTTTGTGAGTCCAATTGTAACTCATCGCCTCTCTCTCAATTGCCTTTCCTTTAGCAAGACTTTCCGGTGTTAAAGGAACATTGTTCATTCCTCCCTTAAATGTAAAGCTGGACTGAAGACGTGAAGAAATTGCAGTGCTTTTTGCTCTTTGTTGTAGTGTATTCTGGTAGCTTCAGGAATTGCCTAATTAATCTGGACCGTCCATGAGCACATGATAAAGGCAGTTTCTGCCTCTCAGAGAGTAGACGCTAACGGAAGTTACCCACGGGGAGATGTTTCTCCCCATTTGGCTGATCCCAAGTCGCAGAGATGGAGGTGACTTGCCCAAGGTCGCCCAGAGGAGTTGTGTTGGAGCTGAGCGCTGAACACGCTCCCGATGGCTCTCCATCCAGTATCTTCCACTTGTTCTCCTCTCCCACAGACTGCACCCAGAACAACTTTCCTCCTTCCCTTGCCTGTCTACATTGGTGTTGTGCCCTTAGGACCCGCAGGTTTCGTGCTGTTATCTGTGGGGTGGGAGGGGGTATCTCTGTCACTGCATTAGCTCTAATCCTGGCTCTTCTATTTACTCCGGCTGTGGCTCTGAGTAAGTTGCCTAACGTCCATGGCTCCCGTTTTCCCTACCCATAAAATGCGGCTAACTCTTACTGTTGTGTAGATTAGCACTTATAAGGAGCTTTAAGCATGAAATATCTGTTAATGCCAATTTTTGGGTATTTACCCCCTTTTGCCCAGTGATTACTGAGACAAGAAATCTCAGCAAAGCGAGGGGATGTTTACATGAGCAGAGGTTGGGACTGAGCTGCTGTCTGGCACAAAGAAGGGATGGGAGATGCTAAGCAACATTGCACCGCTAGCTCTAGCTCCGTGCACTTGTTTTTGGTAGTACCTTGAGCCCCTGAACTGCCTAGGTACTTTTAAAAGCGGCAGCCTTTAGAGTTACAGGCAGGTTTCTGTCTAGTGCGAGTCAGCCTGAGACCTCCCTATTTCACAGGATCCCAGAGCAGCCTGCAGGCACAAATAACCTTTACGTTGTGCTCTCCACTGTTTATGTAAACTTAGCTTCTGCTTGTTTCTGGCATGGCATGCCTGAGCTCTTATTCCTGCGAGGATGGAGCAGGTAAAATTTCCCAGTAAAAGGGTCTCCCGTGTGGACTGCAAAGGGAAAACAGCATTGCTAGCAAACAGGAGCTGGATGTTTCTGTGCCTTGCTCCAAGTGCAGCTTGCGAATTGGCATCCGTGGTGATAAGGACTGCAGCAACGCCTGGGTCCCTGCAGGCACAGGAGAGCCCTTCCTCACCGGTGTGCCTGTCCTGGGGAGCGATGGCTGGTGTGGGGACAGGGAAGGTGCTCTCCTTCAGACGCAGCCTCCAACCCTGGCTAGATACCCAGCTGCAGCACCTGGGGCTGAATAGCGTAGCCTGCGGTTACAGGTACAGATGCAGACCTCCGATTCTCTCCTTAGGTAGGTCAGATAAGCCAGAAAAGTCTGAGGAATGTTTTTAAGCGTCTCCAAATTAACCTGTGCGATCCAAAACTCAGCCAAATGTTGTGGACAACCTGATATTGAGGAACTGAGCTGAGACTTCTGATAATGGGTGGTGATTTTTGGTGCACATTTGGCTGGGGGCCTGCAGGTGAGTAGTTATGAAGAGCTTGCTGAAAACTGGGACCCTTTTCAGGTACTGCTGGATGAACCCTTTGAACAAGGCAGCAGTCAAAATCACTTGGACAAATCTTGGTCTAGTTTTGCCATCATGAAACAGCATAGTCTGAAACTACAAAGATCATTTTATTGTCATCTATCTGTGTTTCTATCTGTGTTTCCGTCCCATCCTTTTGACATGAGTATGTAAGCAGCCAGAATTTGTCCTTCCCAGCTAAATCTCTTTCAAACCATGCAAGAAGCCCAGGAAATGAATTGACAAAAATATATAGTTCACTGAAATTATTCAACCCTCAAGCACTCAGGTTTAGGTCAGTGTAAATTTGGAATAAATATTTGTTCTGGTTCTTATCTTAGCCAAGCTGATTTACCCAGCAGCAGCTGATAACTCCTTTTAAATTCATTGCAGAATCATCTTCTGACAAATGCTCATTCCCCTTTCTCCCCCGTGTCCCTGCCTGGGTTTGTTATCATGGGGTGGCACATATGGGTGCCAGACTGCTGACAAGCTCTGCAGGATCCCTCTGCTCCATGTCTGCAGCATTTTCCAAAGCAGCTCCGTGGTGCGGAGAAATTGGGGTTGCTGTCAGAGGGCTGTGATCTGAGCCTGCCCAGGCTGGAGGAAGGAATGGGTCTGGAGACTTGCCTTGGCCTCCTCAGTCATCTGGGTGCATGGGATATGTCTGTTTTTATAGGGTTTCATCAACAAATTAAGAAAAGGTTCTTCAGGTTTTCTTTAGATGTATGACTTGTTTAGCGTTTACCTGGTTTATGGTATCTTTCCACTCGCTCAACTTTTAAGCAGACTTCTCTTTCCTCTGAGCCTAGGCATTTCCTTTTTCAACTACAGGTCTCTTGCTTGAGATGGAGAGTGCTTTGATTAGAGTTATTTACCCCTCTCTCTTTATTTCTATGAACAGACTTAAAATGAGCTGAAAACCAGGAGCTGCACCCTTACCGGCTCTCCAGCCGTGCCGCCCTTCCCCTACCCTCCACATTTCTTGCATCCCCCGCCTTGCTTTGCACAGTGCAGGGGCTTGGAGGGAGAGCGGAGGGGTGGTCTCGGAGCATCCTTGCCCGTGCCTGGGGAAGCAGCACCATCTCGTGTCGCTCTGCAGCCGGCACAGCCGAACAGAGCGCAGAGATGCGGGGAGAGCTGCGGAGCGCTGCGCCGGGGCAGCAGCACATGCTGGGGCCACCCGACTGGCAAGCAGCTCTGCAGAAAAGGACCTGGGGGTCCTGGTAGACACCGAGTTGAACATGAGCCACCGAAGTGCCCTTGCTGCTAAGACGACTAACGGTGTTCCTGGATTCATTAGGCAACGTATCGCCAGCAGGTCAAGAGAAGTGGTCCTTCCCCTCTACTTGGCGCCGCTGAGGCCGCACCTGGAGTGCTGGGTCCGGGTCTGTGCCTCCCAGTACAAGAGAGGCATGGGCATACTGGAGAGAGCCCAACGGAGGGCCACCAAGGTGCTCAGGGGCCTGGCACACTCTGCTGTGAGGAGAGGCTGAGAGCTGGGGCTGCTCAGCCTAGGGAAGAGGAGGCTCAGGGGGGAGCTTATCAATGTCTATAAATACCCGAAGGGAGGCTGCAGTGAAGATGAGCCATGCTGTTTTCAGTGGTGCCCAGTGTCAGGACAAGAGGCAATGGGCACGGACTGGAACATAAGAGGTTCCATCTGAATATCAGGAAGAATTTCTTTAAGGTGCAGGTCCTCCAGAGGTCCCTGCCAACCTCAACCATTCTGTGATTCTGCCTGCGCTCTTTGCTCTTTCTGGGGAACCCAGGGAACTCGGTCTCCAACAAGAGCCCTTTCCCAGCTGCCTTGCTCTGCCCTTGCAGCACCTGGACCACGCTTTCCTCCTTTTTTTTTTAATTAATATTATTATTATTATTTATCCTGTGTTCAAGGGCAGAGATGCCTGAAGCTTTCTGCTGCCCGAGATGGTGTTGAATGGTTTGAAAGTGCTGCTTGTTTCCTGGGGAAGCAGCAGTGGGTCTGGTTCAGGATGTACGTAGGTGCTGAGGGCATGCTTGCTGTTGCTCAGGGTCCTTTTATGCCAGCCTGATGTATACCTGCCTGAAATAACTGCAAATAATATAATTAGGAGGCCTGTCCCAGTCGAGGAATAGGTTTCAGAGGTACATAGGACCCAGACTTTATCACGTCTAAGAACAAGGAGTTATCACGCTACCTAAGGCGGTCGCTCCAATAGCTGGGAGTAGCGGAAAATTTTATCCTCTATAAAGCTGCTGCCCCAGAGGCCACAGCACCTGGAGCTGGTGGGTTGAAAAGGTTTCTGACAAAACCAGGACTGGGCACAGAAGAAGGTCCGAAGAAGCTGGTTTTGATCAACTTCTTTGAGAAGAGTATTTCTAGTGCTGTGAGATGCTGAAAGGAAAAGCCAGTGCGCAGCGCGGGCTGAGCGCATGTTGCACGCATCACGGTGGGGAGAGGCTGCAAAGAGCAGGACTTGCACCTGAAGGCCTGGAGATGGCAGGTCTGAGACTTTCTTATCCAGTAATGATTTATTTTTAGAGATGCAAACGGTTTTTCCTGTGTTAGCAACAGCTGAGTTGAAGCTGGCGCTGAGATGTTGCTATCTGGATAAGATTGGTTCAGTCCCTGCCTGGAAACAATTTCCTCTTAGGGGCACATTGTCTTTAAAACAGTGGTAACAGTAGCTCCATCCTTTGTAAAGCAGCTCTGGGCACTGTGGGTGTGAGCTCTGCAGGGTTTCTGTTAGGAAGCCTCATGCTCCATCCCTGGGAGCCCAGCACCCCTGGGTGCTGGAGCTGTGCTGAGGGGTTAGCCAAGAGCCCGCTGCACTCATGGGCAAGGCATGCAAGGAAGCAGGGGGCTGGGGAACCTGTGCGTGTAGCAATTAATTCACACTAAGAGGCCCCTGTTCATCATGAGCAGCTCTTGCTGTGACACGAGGCACACACCGGTTGTTATTTGCTTTGTGTGTGCGGAGCTGATCGGGCGCGGGCTGCTTTGCTGCTGTGTGCAGCTGCCTTGCAAACAGCTGGGTGATGCCCTCCACTGCCTCCTGGTGCAGAAATCCTGCTAGGCATCTCCCCTACCTGAGGTGTGTGTTTGGGTTGCCCCAAAAAGTTCTTGAAACTGAAGGGTTGCCGGATGTAAGCCTTCGGGAAGCTGCCTGCAGTACAGGGGGTTTGAGACAGTGAGTTTTTCCAGGCAAGACTTTCTTGCTGAAAAGCTGTGAACAAAATATCAAAGAAAACATTTGGAGAAACAAAACCCAGCCTCTCCCCATCCAGCAAGCGTTTTGTTTGTTGTGTTCACATTGTGATACTTGTATTTGAAATGCACCTGCAAATACATGGTTTTTACAGGTAGAGCCCTAGAAGATGAAACTTGTAGTTTCAGCGAAAAGACTAAAGTAACCTCATGTTTTTCCCTTTATTTTGTCATTCTGGCTAGTGAAGAGCCTGTTATTGGCACAACGCTACCTGGAAATTGCCAGGCTGGAAAGCATCAGTGTGAGCCAGTTCCATATTTCTGGGGGCCAGATTGGGTAGATGAAGCGTAAATATAATTCCCTCTATTACCACACTTTCTTCTTCATCGTGGTATTGTTAGACAGCAAATATCTCTTTCTTGCATCTTCTTTAAATCGCGTTATGTGAATCACGTTGTCTAAAGGCTTAGTTGGCAGTGGGGGTGCGGGAGGGGGAGTTATGAGGAGTATGTAGCTGGAGGCAGATGTAACGTTTGGAGTGGGATGGAGAGAAGCTCTGAATGGCACGGGACTGCTTTGAGCCGGGACTTTTGGGGCTCTTTGGAGCCATCTATCAGCCAACTCTACTGACGCACCAGGGAAAGAAATTATCCGTGCAATGCAGAAACTATCCGTGCAGTGAAGTTTGCTTGCCAGAAGTCCTTCCTAGGAGCTCTCCTGTGCCTCCCAGCCTGAGACCTGCTCTGGGGACAAGGCAGGACAAGGCAGGACGTCCACGGGTCCCCGATGCAGGTGATGGTGTCAGGGAACTCACAGGCGTCTGCTGAACGCCCGCAGCGTTTCACTGCCGGAGGGCCCAGGCAGGAGCCAAATTGGGGCTGGATATTGACATTGAAAGTTGGCTTTTTGAAAGGCACAACAGCCTTTGCTTGCTGCAGAGCTAATTATTATGCAAATTCATGCTAATAAACTCTGCCTTGCATGTTGCTGAGAAGCTGCCTTTCCCGGTTAACATACCAGTAATGAGAGGTAGATTTGTAATTCAGATGCCAGTGGTAATATCCTAAATTACTCTGCGCTATAATGGACTTTATTTCTTTCTCCCTTCAGCACCCCCCCAAGTCCAAATGTCAATGCAAATCATTTACAACTTTGCATATTTATTGCAGATGTATTTATTGTTGATGCGGGGTGCGACCCTCAGCTAAACGTCCCGCTGGTCCTGCCCCACTGCCAGGGGCTCGAGGGCAGACACAGAGTGGTCTTACCTGGCCAGCACCAGCCTCGGAGGGTGTTCAGCTGCTCAGCTTCCCTGCAGCCTTTCCCTGCCCCGGCTCTTGCACTGGTTTTGGAAAGGGGAGTCTTGCGACTTGTTTCAAGGAGTTTCTGGCATGGGGACGCTGACGGCTGTGGGGCTCGGCAGCCCTGGGAGGGATGTGCAAGTGCCCTGCGGGGCAGCCAGACCCCACATCTCCTGTCCGGAGCCTTTTATTCCGAGGACAGGGAGCAGTTCTGAAGTGGGAAGAGCATATGGTATTTTTTTATTCATTAATTCATTTCCTTAACATCTTTCAGCGTGTGGTTTTACATGACTGCTTATTCCCCGAGTTGGTAGAGATAACTAAGGAAGCACAGATCATTTCCAGACTCAGCTAGGATTTAGACCTAAAGCTAGTGAACAGAGGCTTAGATTAGATGGCATCAGCCCTCTATAATCTGTTTCTGTAAGATTTTGGCCCAACTTTGTCATCATAATCAATGGAAAATCATGCAAGTCAGCTGTGCTTGACGTTTCAGCTACCGTTGGGCCGCTTCTGAGCCAGAAATACCCTTCTGTTACTCAGTGTCCCGTGTATCCAAAATGTAAGCGCAGGTTTCTGTCTGGAACTGTGAGCCCGTGCTCAGAAAATCCTAATTTGGGGCCATATGACAGGGAATGGAAAGCAAGCCCATCCCCGCATCTCACAGAGAACTCTCAGTGTAGACAGCTGCCACTCCCGCGTTTGCTCAGTTTAAGGTGGAAGGAGAGATGCCACTCACTGGTGCCCAGGGGTTTTTGCTTTCATTTGGAGCAGTTGGGGAACATTGCCAAAAGAGAAAAAACAAGTTCTATTCATATTTTGTGTTTCTTGGCTTTCTGGCTTTAGAGCTTTTGCTTTTGAGGGGAAAAAAAAAAAAAGGATTAACGGGAGTAATATGCTGGGCTGCTGTGTTTCCAAAAAGGAAATCTGGAAATATTTTGCTTTTGGGTTGTCGCACCCACGGGAAAGTCACCTCCTGTCAGCAGCTCCCCAGTAACTGCTCCTGCCCGGGGGCACCCAGGGCACTCAGGTCAAGCAGCAGCGTGTGGTCCTTCGCCTTGCAACAGCTCATCTGCAGGTGACCACAAGAAAAGGGCGGATTTCAGTGGTCCCAGGCAAACACACTTTTGAAATGCTTGTTTCACACTTATCTCTGCTCTGTTTATGCAACAGCAATTTAGAAATCGTGTTAATTTGCTGAGAGCCCTTCACCTCACCCTTCTTTAGGAGTAAGCCCTGAATTCTGCAGGAAATCACTCACAGTATTTAGGAGATGCTGACAGGATGCTGGCAGGACATAAAGATGCAGCCTGCGGAGATTTTGAGGTGCCGATGGTTAAATCTCAGCTGGTTTCTCCCACTGGCCCTTCCCCTCGGAACCCTCTGTGCTGCCTTTGTGCCCGTTTCCCCATGGCCATCGGGGCGGGGGGGGGGGGGGGGGGGAGGGATTTGTAATATCAGAAGAAGAAAGGGAGCACAAGTTGGGCTGTGTCTGGGCTTGCAGGCACCCGAATCCCGAAGGTTTTGACCCATCTGCTGCTCCCTGGGCATGGCTGGAGCAGCTCGCGGTCTCTGCAAGGAGGAAGGTGCCAGGGCTGCTGGCAGACCCCTGGTCTAGCCCAGTAAATCCCTGTCACTGTTTCCCCTGGGACAGAGGAGCGGGGACTGCTGCAAGGTGTTGTCATCTCACTGAGGAGAGGGGATGGTAAGGGACAGAGCTGCGTCCTGGTGGGTTTAAGCTTGGTGAGGGCTCTGATTTGGCTGCTTCCAGTTTTCTGCTTGCTCCAGTGTATGATTTCTTGTTCTTCTTACTTTGCTGCACAAGACGTAGCTCCAGAGCTTGGGAATATTCATGGCTCTCCAAATCCTTTGCCTCAGTATGGACAATTTGGCTTTTGGGGGAAGATTTCCTGCTGCTGGCTCTCGGGGCGATACTTTGGGAGGGAGCGGAAAGAGGCAGTGGTGCATCCGTACTGGTGCCAGTGCTCCCGCTGAGCTCGAGCTGTCTGAGCCGACACACGCCGTGTGTGGGTACAGAGCTCGTGTGGCCCTCGTGGACAAAATGTTTCCTTCCCTGGTTTTGCTGTAGTCTGGAGTCAGAGCGTGCGCCCATGTGAAATAGCGTGGGGGACCAGGGAGGCTGCTCCGGGGTGAGCGGGTGTGCGAGCAGGGACAGGAACAGGAGTGCCCCCACTCCTGCTCGAGTCAAGTGTGGAGATTTTTGAACGTTTTACTTTGCTTCCATTTGCATTATGGCTTTGGTGCCGCAAGAAACCAGGCAGGCTGAGAGGGAGAAGCTCCTGGAAGGGCCTGGGACTGCTCGCTCCCCCCCAGCCCCGCTCTCCTGCCCTCCACCAGCCCTGGCACCAGGAGCACAGTAGCGCGGGGCAGTTGCCCAACACCCGGTGTTAGTTCTGAGCTGGCTCATGGAGGATTTTGTAGTTGTTTCCCAAAAAGGCCAGACTAAAATTATCAGAATTGTGCCTTTCAGCCTCAAAATGTTGCTGAGTCACCGAGGAGCACAGGGGTGCAGAGCCAGAACAGCACGCGCAGCCTGCGGTGGGTAATTTCAGACAGGGCGAGTAGCCTGGAGGGCCGTGCGTTATTCCCAGCTCCTAACTCCCTTGCGTGGCCCTGCCATGCCCCAGCTTCCCCCCTGCACCTTGCAGGCGGCCGTGCAGCCTGGTGCGTGGCGGGCAGGGATGCTGAGCGGGGACCGGACCGGATCGGAGCACGGGGATGCTCCGGGGCCGTGTCGGGCTGGGCTGCAGTGTGCAATGCTGCAGCTCTTCCACACGGTGCTGACAAAACTCCACGGCACAGCCGGCTCGTCTCTCCTTGCCACAGGGTCGCGTCGTCCCGTCCCCAGAGTGCTGCAGCAGTTCCCCCCATCCCATAGATTATGGCTGGCATGGTGGCGAAAAAATGGCAGTGTCCCCAGGGCGGCGTTAACCGTGACCCCTGTGATGCAGGACAGAGCCAGAGCTGCTCGGTTGGATGCTGGGCTTTAGCTTTTTGCTCCCTGGATGCTGCGGGGTCTGGAGACCCCAGGCGATGTGCTGCTCCTGTTGCACCAGTTGCTCTCCAGCAACAGGCACCTTGCTTTGCAGCAGCAACGTGGACAGGACAGAGAGTGTTTTCTGCCCCGCTTTCAAGGAGGAAGCTGAGGCTGGAAGGGCACAGCGATGCCCCAGGGAGCAGGGTACAGCCCGAGGAAGGCTTAAGTGCTGCAAGCTCGTGGGGGGGGACTTGGAGGCAGCAATTCTCCAAGTTCACGCAGTGGCAGAGGCGGGGTGAAATCTCTCATAACTACACCCTGTGGCTTCACCAAGGAGCCAGCCTCCCGTTGAGCATCTACATCAGTTTCTTAATTGCTTTCTTAACTTTGTTACTCTTCTTCTGTTGGCAGTGCCCTGAAGCAAGGAGTCCCCCAGGTGCATTAGCTCTTGCATGCCAAAATTAGCTTCTTTTATTTAATTTTAAACAAATGCAGCTTCCTTTGAGTGCCTCCCAGCATCTGCCACAGAAGGGGGCAGAGGGAACATGACGTTAATTTTGCATGTGCTGTTCCTTAAAGAGCCACGTATCATTTGGACTTCTGAAAGTTTTTAATGTTTCTTGCAGGTGTCCTTTGTGACCCTGTGCCAGTCAGTCTCTGTGGCTACAAAACATGGCTATGAGTACTTCATCTCCCCCAGCATATGTCTGTCTGGACTGGTTAGAGCCTACACTTTCCAGGGCGGGCACATCAGCTCTGGTGCACACCGCTGTTGTGCAGAGCTGTAAGCGGGGTTAGGAGGTGCTGTAGCCCAGCCTGGGCCGGGCTGAGCCCCAGGGCTGGTTTTTCCTGGGTGGAAGCGCAAGAGAAAGCCCAAGTGGGACAGCAAGCTGCCTGGAGGTGCCTTTTCTGCCACTTGTTTCCCATATGGCCTTGGGCATGTCACTTGGGAGATCCATGCCTCAGTTTCCCACTGACTGGGATCATGATGCTGAACTACAGGGACGCTGGGTTGGCAACTTGTGCGGTCTGGCACTGCGAGGGCATGGAAGTGTCTCAGAAGAGCGTGAGCCAGGAGGGACCAGGGCCAGCATGTCTCTCTCCTTGCAAAGTTTACGAAGAAGCAATCTGGGGGCGGTGTGCATGTGCATGTTTTACATAGGGCATTAAAATAATTTATGGAGAGCTTCTCCCTTTTAGCAGAGGAGGTGGTCAAGACGAGCAAATAAATCTTTAAAAGAATAATGTTTTCAAAATCAGGCTCCTTGTCCTCGAACCCTTTGATGTATGAGAGCAATAGTAGGTAGGACACATAGTGAAATATACATGAGATCTCCCTGGAAGAGAATAGCGGAGTGGAGAAAATATTAGTGTTTACATCAAAACTCAATTGGAACACTCGTTTCAAGATGATAGTTTATTATACTGGATGCAATTTAGTCCCACAAGGATGTTTCTTGTGTGTGAGATGCGCGGGCTCACTCCTCACCTCCTCCCCTCTCCTCCGTGCTGCTGCACCTGGGCGCTGCCGCCCCGATGGATAATTCGCTCCCTCCCTCTCGCTGCAATCTCGGGCTCTTGGGAAGGGAGTGGAAAGAAATAACTGGCTTTTGGCAGCCTTTTTGTCTCTTAGATGCCATGGGCTGGCATCATACAGGGACATCTTGACCTCAGATGTGATGATGTGGAGGAACTGCAGATGGAAGAAATCTCTGGTTAAGTGGAGAGCTGGATTTCAGTCCCTCTGCTCTGCCCTGCTGCCATCAAAGCCAAACCAGCACCCTTGTAGCCGTGATGAGTGGATGGGAGAGGTTCACTCCTGCTCTGCTGGGGGGCTCCACGCCTCTTTGCCGAGCTTGGACTACAGTAGACGACCAACAGGCTGTTTGCCAGGCTCTGGGTAGCTTAGTATCACACTGCGAGAAGGGGGATTGGGAGAGAAGAAAAGCGTACAAGACCTCTACTACCTCGAACGTGATGAGGACAAGAGAGGGCGGCGTTTTCAGACTGATGGCCTGAATAGACCAGCCTCTTCTGCTGGAGGTGCAACAGATGCAAAGGTCTGCAGCCCTGCTAAGTGCACTTCATATTCTTTTATTAGCAGTGGGAGCACAGCGTGACTTTCAATGGCTAGATGCACAGTTTTGGGTGGCAGGTATCTTTGGTAGGGCAGAGGATCTTATAGAACCTGCCTGGAGGAAATATTTCCTCCAGACCGTGCAGGTACCCTTCACAGCTTAGGTGGCATGGGGCAGCCTGGCTGTGCAGGATGCCTCATAGCTGCACGTGAAGCCCTGACCATCCACTGCAGCACAGCTGGGCTGGGAAACATTTAGAGTCCAGCTCAGCCAAGGCGAAGAATATTTTAGAACCTCCTGGGCATGCAGCACAGCAGAAGTGTATCATTTTGTTCACTCCTCTTTTTCTCAATGCTCTTTTCTCCCAGTTATAAAGAGCTGCGTCAGAAATCACTCCTGCCTAGCGCATTTTTTTTCTGGTATATTAGCCAGTCTGGATGGTGGGGACCTAAGCTGGTCTTGAATAATATTGGCTGCAATATGTGCACATTTCCTGGGCTTGCAGTTGATGCGATTCCCCAGGGCTGGGGCTGTCAGGGCCAGCAAGTGTGATTTGCTTTGCAGGCAGAGGAAGACTGCCCTGAGCAGAGTTATTAGTTCTGCCGGCGGCTGCCGCACGTGGTGCCCACGGGGCGGGCGGGGATGTGTCCCCTAGGATGGGCACCGTCGTACCTGGGAGGACAACCTGAGCTCTCCTCCCCTCCTCCTCCATTTCCTAATAGGCAATTAGTTCTATGCATGTAAATGACAGAACAGGAGAGAGGGAGATGAATTTGATAGTAAAAAAAAAAAAAAAAGAATAATTTATTCCACTGCAAATGCTGGTTTTTGTAACCCTATTTCCCTCACCGGCCCCAGGGTGAGAGGAGGGAGGCGGTGATGTAGGCACTGGGCAGAAAACAGGATGCGAGATGAGATTTTCAAAGTCACCTGGGAGATGGGGATGCTCAGTTCCCATTAATTTTAATAAGAACAGGACATCTGTCTCATAGCTGACTTTGAAAATATCAGCCCAAACTTTGCCTAACCCTTGGTTCTTTCTCCACCTGTTGCTGTCTTGTAACAAAGCTTTGATGCCACTTAGCAATAAAAGTAGCTTTTAAACATGCGGGTGCTTCCAACCAGCTGCAGAGATGGATTTATAGAGACCTCGTTAAAGGGAGAACATGGCTTTTTTGTGATTTCAGACCTGCTGAAAGGCAGTGAAGAGCAAGTCTCTTGTTTTTTTCAGATGATGACGAGGTCAGCCACCATCTCACTAATATAGGGTCAAGAATATCTCAGGCAGATCTTTAATTTATTCTAAAAACCTCCAAGAATAATAATGCACTTTCTCCCGATGTAACTCATTCCTGCTGTAGTGGTATGGTTAGAAAGTCCTTACCTAAAGTCAGCAGCTAACCTGACCCTCCCAGAACATGAATTTCTGAGTGTGAAGGACCAGGGCAATAACCGACCATTGACCCTTTCCCCATGAGCTTTGGAGCAGACACCAGTTTCTTATCACATCCCTCCCTCCTTCTGCCCCATGCAGTTTCCCTTTCCTGCACTACCCCAGCCTATATCCTTCAACCAAAGATCCTACTTGCTCTTCCCCCAGGGCGTTTGTGACTTCCTTGGGATTTGGCATCCAAATTTGGGCTCTCCCATGCCCCCCCTCCCCAGCTTCCTTGCAGCCCTGTGATGGTCGGTTTGTATTTACCCTGTGATTGACTGTCTATTTGCACACCCTGCTTTGCAGTACCACTGTCTATCCGGCGTTTGATTTCTTCATTCTAAGTGTATTACTTTGCAGTCGTCTTTATTGAATTTCATCTTGCTGATTTTCAGCTGTTTGTCTAATTTATCACGAGTATTTTGATTTCTAATCCTTGCTTCTGGAGCACGTGCAACTCCTCCCAGTCCAGAAGCATCTGTGCAAGGTCTAATGTGTTTTCTGCTTTACTATCCCCATCTCTGCTGAAATACGAACTGAATAGGCTCCAACCCAGGGCAGACAGGGGAACCCATGTGAAATGCCCTCCCTGGGGAAAAGCAAATGCTCAGCAGCTATTCCTCTCATAGGATTTCCACCTGCGGTGCAGCCCGAGCCATCTTCCCTAAGTTCGCTTGTAAGGATGTCAGGCGGGACAGTGTGAGATGCTTTAATGAAGCCAGGGTGTATCACATCTGCTGCCCTCCCCCTCCCCAGATCCGTGAGACCAATTACACCATCAAAAAAGGAAATTAAGTTGGTTTGACGTGATTTGCTATTGACAAATCCACAGTGGCTGTTTCTTATCACTCCATTATCTCCTCAGTGCTCCCAAAATTGATTGCTGTGTAATTGGGCAGCGCGTCTTGCAGAGGATAGGGCGATATGTTCACAGCCTGTCGGGCAGCGAGGAAAGTTGAGGCAAAGAGCTCTTTCTCCATCAGTTTTCATGTTTTTCAGCTCCGTGTGTGCTCGGCATTGCTGTCACTGGGAAGGGTGCTCAGTGATGGGTACACCCAGCCGGGGTCCTCCCTCCCTTGTGCAACGGGCACCTCGCTTGGAGGAGAAACTCTGCTCTTTCGTAGCACCTCTGGTAGACGTCTTGGTTGTTTCCATTTTGACAGAGTCAAAAAGGCCTATCCGCTTTGTTATGTAGGGATTTATGGGATCTCAGGAGAAGCTCAGCATTGATCTAATTTATCCCATTGACTCCTAAATCCCTGAAGACCGTAAGCAGATATCGAGTGAGCTGCTTATGCAGCTAATCACCCTGCGTGCGTGTCCCCGCAGTCCCGCTGCGCTCTCTCCCCGGCTCCCTTGTTTACTCTTATTATGAGCACCACGATTTAGTTTTATGACCTAGCGATCAATTCTCCATCAGGAGCTCTGGAATGGCTACTGATGTGTTTCCGATAAATGGTACGTCAAGGAAAATATATATGATCCTGTCCTGTCACCGTCTCATTTCCTTCTGCACTGCACCCATCCTTTGCAAATGTTCCTTTCTGTAGGATGCAGAAATGAGGACTTGACGTTTGTTCAAGGCATCGTGCGCTGGTAACGAGGGGATATTGATTCCTGGGACGGGAGAGTCGGTGAAGAGGAAATTCATGCAACAGGCAGCTGAAAGCCGCATCTCGTAGCACAGAGCCTAAAGGGGGTGTGGGGAGGAGTGGGCATGGAAGGAAAACAGGGTGGTCAGGCTGGCTGTGCGGGAGGGAGCGGTGCTGCTGTGCACCTCGGAGAGGACCGCGGTGGCACAGGCGAGGCTGCTGGTCCCCTGCGAGGCTGCCGCCGTGCCGGGGATGGGGAGCGCGCACCAAGCTCGCCGTAGGTTTGCAAAGAGCAATTGTGCTGATGTCAGAAATGAAACAAATGTCAGGGAAAATAACTCGAGGCTGATGTTAATAATTAAGCTTTGCTAATGAGAGCATTCGTTTTTCTCCAGTAGATGGATCCAACCTTTCGTGTCCTGGTTTTGTTGTGTAAACTGAACTCAGTTTTCCAGCTGCCTTTGTTGTTCGGGACAAAACACAGTGCAGGCAGTAATTGCCTCCTCTTGGCCTTCTGTGATGGACAGGCCAGAAGAGGGTGGGAACAATTATATTTAATGTGCTTGCACTCTGCGGGAGTTTGCTCCTGCCTCTGCCAGCCTTCGGCTTCCTCCTCTGTAAAATAGACATCAGGGATGCTGCAGCTGGGTGAATGTTGTTGAACAAAGTACTTTCTGAAAGCAGTCTAGGTTTTCACTTGGATTTACATTTGTGATGGTAGGAGGAGGGGACTGGAAGCAGGAACGTTTCTTATGCCCCACTTTTTTTTTTTTTTCTTTTCCTGGGGAAAATCCAAACTAAGACATTTTGTTTGAAATTGGCACATCAAAACATTGCAAATGTGGTTTGGTGCGACGCACCGGTTTGATGAAACAAAGAAAAAAGTCCCCGTTTCTGTATTTCAGTGTTGTGGAACTGATGATTCCAGAAAAACCTTTCAACTTCTCACCCTATCTCAAGATGAAAACAAATGTTGAACTACTGAGATTTCCCAGAGGAAGGAAATTCTGCCTTCCTAACACCTCTAACACTTACTTTTTGTTGTAAATCATTTTGAGCTCCACAGATGAAAAGCTCTTGGTAGATGCAAAATATTGCTGCTTTTTATTTTATTTATTATTCATCATGGTAGTTCATGCCCAAGGAGGAATTCAGATTCTTTCTTTCTTAGCTGCTGGAACCTATGAAAATCACCCAGCTATGGAGCCTGAATGCCTGTAGTTGTGGAAGAAATGGGAAATTCATTAAAATTTCATCCTTTCTGGCTTCAAGTGTTTACTTTATCTGACCACCTCTGCTGGGGGGTGTCTTCTTGCCCCCAGAGACCCGGTGGGCTTCGCGCTGCAAGGTCCAGGCGCTTCCTACGTGCTCTTGGCGTGGGATGGGGACCCCTGCGGGAGCCTGGAGTGGGACAGCTGACGAGCTTTGCTAATTGCCAACTGCTTGCCACCGTGCTAGGCTGGATTTGCTTTGGCATGAGGCAGCCACAGCACCTGCTCCCTGCCGGTCTCAGGAGGCGCAGGTAGCCGGGAAGTGGATATTAAAGGACGCCTGGCAAAGCGCCCGTGCGGCAGCAGAGGGGAGGGAGCCTTTGGTGAAGTTTCCCCAAATATGCAATTAATTTTGACTTAATAAGACGTTTATTGTATAATAAACAACAACCGATTCATGGAAAAATATTTATCGAGGATTTATGGCTAGGTAATGAATTTGTAGCTCAGTTTGCTTCGACTAGATTTATTTACATAGCAGTTAAACCTCGATCAATAATATGCTTTTAATAATCACTATATTTAAGTGGTATTTCAACAATGCTCTGTAATTAGGCCATGAATTCTGCTGTAATTCTTTAGATTTAGTATACTTTGGGGTTCAGAGTCTCTCCTTGATAGTGATGCGAGTGCTCCATTAACATTAATTAAGTGCGTGCCAATCAAGCAGAGAATAAACCTCACTGTGTGTGATCCGGTGGTGAACAGAAATAGGTTAGCAGGAGAGAAGCAGCTCAGGCTTCTCAGGATAGATAGCAACTGTTCCACTTCAGCATCCTTCCCTGGCTTATATATCCTCAGGTCAGTCATCACCAAAAATCACTCCAGTCCCAGGGATACAAGGCACGGACCAGCTCCTGCATGGATTAGTAGAGACCAGTGCTACTGATGGGTGCTTTTCCATCCACCTATGCCACTCTGTGCTGTGGTTTGCACCAAAATGGTACTGAAACAAAGCTATATCTGCCTTTGAGATTAAATTGCTGGTTTATGGCCATGGAGCTGTGACCATAGCTCATGTCAGGGGAAAGAAGTCCCCATGAGCTGGGTTTGCTCTTTGGCCCCAAGAGTGCTTTGGGACTTGTTAGCTCTGTATCTGGGAAAAGATGCTGCATCAGGGAGGACACGGGCCAGTGATGTTCAACCTGCTCCCAGTGCAGATGGGGTGTAGGTATCTGCTGGGTGCAGGGAATGGGTCCTGCTCTTTGTGGCTGTTGTAGCACCAGGTGCAGTGCAAGTGACTGCAGCGAGGTCTGGCACTTTGCTTCTTTCTACCTGAGATAATTTTAGCTTGGCTTTTTAGTCAGGTTTAGTATTCTGCTGGGTGTGCTGATAAACGTGAGCATGGAGTGGGTGCACTTCAGAGCATGATTCTGCAAAGTTTCCTCTATTCACAAGGCACTTGGAAGTCTTTCTAGATGAGTAATGCTTTAAATCCACATTTTTCTCCTGCTCTTGGTCTGTCTGTCTGTCTAATCTTTCTTTGTCTGGGCAATTGTGCCTCCTGTTTCTGTCTGCAGCCGCTGATACTGCTCCTGAGATAAATACGGGTGGGTATGTTTAGAAAATGTCTCCTGCATTCCTCTCCCACAAGGGACACTTGAAATGGCTTTGGAGAAAAAAAAAAAAAAAGAAAAAAAGCCAAAAATATGGCCCTTCACTCTCCTGCTTCTGCCTTATTAGAACAGTGCCCTAGGCAGGAGTGCCGCCGCGCTCGGTGGCGAGGATGGCAGCGGAGGAACTGATGCGCTGGTGAATATTTATGGCACCTGGAGAAGAGATTCAGCACAAAGTACTTTTTAATTCTGCAAATCATCTCAGCCGTGGTTAAAGTGCCATTATCAGGGGAGCGTGGAAGGTGGGGTGCTGCTGGTGGATGCCAACCTGGCCCCTCCTGATGTCGTGGGGCAAAACACCGAGTGGGGTCAAAGGCTGGGTGCGCGAAGCCCCACGCAAGTTTTCCCCAGAAAGGTGCAGATTCGGGAAGCAAAGCAAGGGAGCAGACAGGAAAGAAGGATGTGTTATGGTAATCGTTCTTCTTAATTGCTTTGACTCCAAAGACCAGTCATTTCTTATCCTAACAAAGACATGATATCCAGCCGGTCGTGGCTGCAAAGCAAATGCCAAAGGTGGCTCCTCTTGCTCTGTCACCGACCCGGACCGCCTTGTGCCTGCTGTGTGTCGGGAGAGAGCGGTGTCCAGCCCGGGGTCATGGTCCCCTGGGGGTTGAGCCTGACGAGCCCCGAGGGATTTTGAGCTAGATACGATCCTGTTGCTCAGCTCTACAATTTGCCTTTGGAAAACTCACCGTCTAAAGCCGACAGGAGCTGGTGGAGAGGTGCCTGTCGATTTTTGGCTGGGCTTGATCCAAAGCAGGATAATTGCAATGACTGTTTCACTCTGTGCCTGACACTTCGCAGCTTAGAAATCTGCCACAAAAGACCGGCACACAGAAACTTGATTCTGAATCCAAAGCAAGCTGCAACTGGCAGAAGTGCGGATCGTCGGGCTCAATCAGATGCATAAAGACAGGCAGGCAAAGCTGGGATGGGAATATGTTGCTTCAGCTGTGCACAGAAAGCTGCTGAAATTTTCCATATCAGAGAGATGCTTTACAAAAAGAGAGAGTCTGGCCTGGGGTTTGCAGGGAGGAAAACAACAGTGATGACGATAGCAACAACAAAAAGCTCCCTCTGCTTTCCACACTGGCGGGAATTGCTTGTTTATTCTCTTCCAGTGACTTTCTGAGCCAGTGTTCTCCATTTACAAGTCAAAAGCATCTGCCCACTTGGCCTGGTGTGCCACAAGCTCTAGCAGCCCCTTGGGGACAGTGTGTGCCACCAAGTGACCAGCGGCAGTGATGCTGTGGGTCCAGCCTGGCTGCATCGCCAGCGCAAGAGCAGGGCTGGGGATGCATTTGGGCTGCGCTGCTTCCAGGGCTTGCAAGTGTAGGGCTTGGAGATGCCAGGAAAGTGACTGCTTTGTGGAATGGGGCCTTCTCAAGCAGCTGTGGTTTTTTTTTTTTTTTTCCCATGCATTTCTCCTTGTTCCCTGCAATGTTCCTCTCTCTTGGCAACTACGTGAGCAGTCCAGCTGCAGGGAGAGAGTGTTGGGGATGCTTTGAATTGTGCCGGAGACCTTCAAAGTGAACCTGAAGAGGAGAGAAAGGCACACCATTGCTCTGCAGGAGGTTTTTAACTAATCTTAGGCCTCCAGTCTGCGAGGGAGAGGTGTTTCATGAGGTGAAACCTTTGTGGCTACCAGCAGCTCCTTTCTCCCGAGCCTTGCAGCTTGCCCAGCCTGGGCATGCAGTCAGCAAGCCGGGCTGGCCAGACACTGGCCACAAGAGGACTTTGGCCTCCGTGCTGCATTATCATTCCCCCAGCGTTGCAGCAGCGATGGACACTTGGACATCAGTTGCATTAAACATCGGGTCAGTCATCTCCCTGCTTTCATTCTTTGTCTGTAATTCTGCATCTAATGGCAGCAATTAGTCACTGTCCAAGAAGGGATGAGCAAGCTCCCGGCTTGTCCCAGCTCTCTGACGGATCTGCTCCTCCAGAGGGATGGAAAGGTCATTAGCAGAGGGTTAGTTATTGATCGGCCTGGGGGACAGAGGGGGTCCAGAGGTGAATCTCAGCACCTAGCTTAAGCGATGGGCCAGAGGAAGGAGAAGAAAAATAGGCTGGCAGCAGCCCCAGGGAGCCCACAGCCACCGTGCCACAGATGCAAAGGACAAATGCTTATTGATTGGAGAGGCGGTTTTGGATGTAGGTTATTTCTTTTTCCTCCCTAAAGCGGGGACCAATTATGGCTTGCGACTGGCAGAGACAAATGCCGCAAGCACCGAGCCTGGATTTCCTCAGGCCGGCCCCCAGCCCGCTTCTCCTCGTGGTGTGGTTGCGGCCCCCTGTGCTGACGCGAGCATCCCTCTCCCCAGAGGGCAGGCAGGGTGGGCTGGTATGCGGGCGGGGGGCTCCCAGCGTGCGTCCCTGGGGGAGCAGGGGCTCAGGGACGGGAGCTGGCACCACCGGTCCATTGGGGAACTGTGGGCGAGTCACGTTATCCTTCACTGCGCGCGGGGCTCTTCATATACCACTTTGTTGTCCCAGTTTTAGTTATTACACCCTGCATTGCAACCTGTAAGCTCCCTTTTGTTTCTCCCTCCCCTTTTCTTTCACTTGTTACTGGCTGGGAGAAAGAAATGGTGTCCTTGGAAGGGGGACGGAGCAGCATGGGCAGGCTTTTGGCGTGCACTCCTTGCTTGTTGGGCAGAAGCAGCTCAGTGCTGGAGCTCGTGGTTTGCTAAACTCCATGGTGGAAAGCAAATAAGGAAGACGTAGCTTTTGTCAAGGAAAACCACAAATCAAACGAAGACCTGAGCGCCAGGCTGGGGAAGGAGCCGGGTGCTCTGGGCAGTGACGTTGCAGAGGCAAGGAGAGCAGGATCCAGGGCGGCATCGATGATTCGATCAGCTCTTTTCTGGCACAGACTTTAATTAAGTTGTGTGGTAGATAGATTACGGCCGTTACCAAGTTCCTAAGAAGGAGCTTGGGAGTGGATAAGGGTGGAGGGCAAGAGAGAGCTGGGCTGGCTTTGGGGTGGGAGCCCGGGGGAGGCTGTTTGATGGCTTGGTTGCTCACGCCATCAGTCGCACGTCAGGACCTGTTAAATGCCTTCTGGCCACATCTTCCATCATGGCCGTGTCAAAAAGAGGGATGAGGTTATACAGTGTGTCAGCAGGGCTGATAGATCACAGCCGCTGAGCCTGGTGTCGCGGCAAGCCGCCTGGAGAGAGCCTGATACCCGCGGGCTGTCCTCCGTCCGCTCGGGCTGGACCCATTCATTGGTGAGTGGTCCTGGAGACTTGTTTGTAACCCTCGCAGGCAAGAAACCATTCCTGCTCCTGCAGACCAAGGGCTGCCCATCAAGACGGGGCACAGTGGAGCGCTGACAAGCCTCCCCAACCCTTGCAAGCAATGCTGCCAAAATCTCTGGGATGCCCCATCCCGTTGGGATGGCTGATGGCTGAGCTCAGCCCAGGTGGAAGCAGGAATGGCTTCAGCTGTGGGTGGGAAGCAAGGAGGGCAGCAAGGAGGAGCAAGGCGGGATACCAGCACACCATCCATGGCTCGTGTTGTCTCCACCATGCAAGTGATGGAGCACAGCCCTCTTCTTGGTAGTGATTATCCTGTCCTCAGAGGCTTCTTTGACCTTCAGCACCAGATGGATAGTGCTGCGGGTACGCCGGAGGAAGGCTCGGGGAGCGCTGCCTTCAATACGGCTTCGCCCTTCTGATTTATACAGGGGAGAGAGCGGTGCTGATGCACGCTACTGCTCATAGATTATCTTCATTCCAGCAGCAGGCAGGCAGACAGGAGAGGTAAACGGAGAGCTATCCGCTACCCTATCCGTCACCTTCCCTCTGGCAGCGGCAGTGGCTGCCGCAGAGCCGTCTCTTCCAAGGGGAACTTTCCGTCTCCATCAAACACTGCAAAAAAGTCATATTCTGCAAAGAGGTTCATGCATCTCTCAAGAGCTTGTCGTGGCTGTGTGTCTCCCAAGCCTCCCTGGAGGGCAGGGGAGGAGAAAGTAATTGTCATCATGGGGTGTGGGAGTTGGGGTCCGAGTCTCTGTTCAGCCGGGGATCAGAGCAGTGCTGGGGTTTGGGACATGAGCACAAGGAAGGTAAATCGAAGCCACTGGGGACCCAGAGTGATTTCTTGCCTTGTTTTTTTTTTGTTTTTTTTTTGTTTTTTTTTTACCATCTCCTCACTTCTCAGGCTGTAGTTTCCCAATTTGGGATTAATGCTACTTACTGTCCTCCTCGGGGAGTGGGAAGGCTTACTTTGTTCATGTCTGGAAAATGCTCCGAAATCCTCCGATGAAAGGTAGTTACAGATCACCAAGGATTTTCAGGATTGCCAGTTTTAAATAAATAGATAGGCAGACAGCTGGTGGGAAGTAGGGGCTGAGGAGGTGGATTTGGCAGCTGAGCCACGTCCTGCTCCAGCGGGGTTCGGGGTGCTGAGCAGACCAGCAGTGGGGTCCCTGACAGCTGACCCCAGCAAAGGGCATGGAGGAGCCAATTTTTGGAGCAGAAAACAGAAAGTCTTGCACCAGTACCAGGCAGGAGTGTCTCAGAGGAGGGGGGGAAGCCTGAAGGCAAGTTATGCCTTTCTTCTTCTCTCACTGCCTCAGAGTGCATGAATTATCCAGCCTTTGCTGCCCGGAGACTAGGATCAAACCTGCACGTGGTGAGCTTGGGCTTTGCTGCTGAGTCTGGCCAGAGCGGGGATGTGGAGCGGGCATGGCGCGGGGCGAGGCATGAAGCATCCCTCTTGGGCCCCATGTCCTTTGGGTATGAATTTAATTTTAATTCCCCCTTATTTTTTGGAGGAGTAAAGTAGTCATACTTTAGATCTCTGTACACTTTTATATATTTTTTTTTTATCAGCTGTATTTAAAATGTGCCCAGTAGCCCAAACATAATGAGTTTGCTCAGTGCAGAGCCAAAGCAATGTATGTGCGGAGAGCGCAAAGCCCAGCTCTGCAGGTTTCCAGGGCTGCAGCTTTGCCACACATGTTGGGCAGCTCTGAATGAAGTGCTTCCCACCCAAACTTCCACCCAAACCTGCAGGGAAGACCTGAGGCTGTGTATCCCAGCCCTCTCGTGCTTGGGAGGCTCCTATTTCTAACACAAATCTGATCAGCATCCTGTGGTTGAATAGCCTGGGCTTTGGTGCGTTCAAAATTGCCCTGCGGCATAAGATGAGCAGAATTTGAATGCCTGGTGAGCAGCAGTCCATTGAGTAGAAGCAGTGGGATATATAACTCCAAATGGAAATAATTTCCATTGGTAGAAAAGAGAGTGGCCTGTTCTGAGCTATTGCGCTGGACTGCTCGGTAATTTGCATGGCAAGGACTAAAGGAGAGAGCTTTATTTCAGGAGCAAGCTTGAGTCCAATCGTTAAGAAAGAAACCTAGTCAGAAACAGCCAGGATGTATAAAGATCAAAGTTGAAAATCATTTACATTTCATGAAGAGCTTGTGGAAAAAGGACAAGAAAAAATCCTTCAGTTATGCTGGTTTTTCAGTAAGAGGATATGATTTAGAATAGGAGGAAAACATGCAGAAATTGACGTTTCCCTGTATTTTCAAAGTGAGAATTGACTGCTTAGCTAGAAGTGTTACTTGAAGTGACATTTGTGGACACGTTGTGAAAATCCTCAAGCAGCAAAAAGTCTTGTTCAGAAGGCCACCAAATGTCACCACTGAACTCCGCCGGGCTCGCGTAAGCGCTCTGACGGCAGAAACGCGAGCGGCCGTGTGATGCCCCAGTTAAGCTGGCAGCGGGGAGAGGAGCTGTGGTGCGAGCACAGAGGATGGTGCAGGCGTTAGGGTGGGATCCAGGGGCTAGAGTAGATGACATTGAGGCTATCTGCAGAGGTGGCTTGCTTTTTGGTCCGCTCCCGGTCTTTCAAGTCTGGTATTCGGGGCAGGGAGAGCTGGTAGCACCAGGCACAAAGCGGTGGGGACTCCAGTGCCACTGTGGTGCAAAGGGAGAAGCAGACGCCTGCAATGCCTTGTTGGGATGCAATTTGTCCTCTTGCCCAACTCCTTTGAACATTCACGTATTGTTTCTCTCTCTGTAGCATTTTAACGCCTTTATAAAATGTTTCCTAATGACAGAAAGATAATTTGGCTAATGCAGCTCTGCACAATTAGATTCCCTAGTTAACATCATGTTCCTGCGTCAGATGCCCTTTCATCTTCTAGCCTATTTTTCATACCCTCAGTAAATATGTTTAATAATCAATTGGCATATTATTAACGCACAATAACGATCTTACTAAATCGAAGCTCAATCTTTATTTGAGACACTTACAGTAAATATTGACTGTTCTGCAGAATTATGGCACAGCCCTGAGCAGTCTGTTCCAATGGGAACTGGATCCATTTTTTAATACTAGTTATTGATTTTCAGCAAGCAAACTGCCTTGAGGCATCTGTGGTTTTCTCCTCCCCTGCGAGCTGTTGGGAGGCGATGGACAAGCACCAGGTACACAGTTTCCATTTGCTCCATTAATAGTGCCATCACTAGAGTGGAGCTGGGCACTTCTCCATGTCCCTTTGGAGCTGGCTGTGCGCCTCCAAGCTGCGAGTTTCCTCTCCCTCTTCAGGATAACCAGGCTTGATTGATCAAACACATACCCGGGACTCTCAGCCATCCCTCCATAGGTGTCCTTTTTGTTAGGAAGACTTTTTTCTCCTCTTTCTATAGATAAAATGGGGTTGTGTTGGTGGGAAAGGTGCAGTCACAGGGCTGCAGAGAGGTGGGGTGTGCAGGGCGGTCCCCAGGCCTGGGAGGGGAGCGGGCAGCGGTCTAGCGCTGCGTCTCAGCACTGCACTGGTTGGGTGTCCGTGTGGGGGACTGGGCAGGAGTACTTACAAGATGCGGTCATTTCCGAGTGTGAAGGCTGTGTGCTGGTGTGCACATGTGTGTCCTTACTGGCACAGGTGTACTATGGTAGTGTGCCTTATGTTGGATGGATTTTTGGGGGGGGAAAGCAAAATTCTGCTTTTAAACTGTGATGGGAACACCACAAATCTGAAGTGTTTCTGCACTCGTGAGATAATGGGGCTAGGACATCATTGCTTCAGCTGCCTGTGCCTCAGTTTCCCCAAAGGAAGGCAGCTCCATCCCCTGCCGCTCTTGCCCAGCGAAGCAGTGCATGCTCCGTGCTGTCACCACCGTGATCCAGCTGAGCAAGGAGCATGCTGCCGCCCACCCAGGAGCCAACCGCCTGCTGCCAAGATGTTCATTTAATTTTCTGCCCCTAATTGCTGATAAGGAGCAAAAATAGGCTTGTTTGGTCATTTGATGAAGACTCCTGCCAGCTCCCATTTTCCTCCTGTCCTGTGACCTGTCCACATGAGGCCTGATGAGAAATGACACCCACTCGCCCCGCGCGTCCCCCGGTGACGTGCCACTTGCACCTCCACATGGACAAGCCGGTGGGTGGCTGGGTGACGTGTTTGCACGTCTGTGCTCACCTGCTCGTCAGGACATGTGCCCCTCCTGCAGCCCCGCTAGGAAGACCCATTCTCTTCTTCCTTGCTCCCACTCTGTCTTACGAATTCAGCTCTTTAATTAAGACCTTTGGAGGACTTTTTCATGCTATGTTAGTTGCACATCCCCATAAGTGCTGCCGTTACACTGCTCATGCTGTCATTTACGGCTCCAAGCAGGGGGATTGCCAGTGCTGCAAGCTCCTGAGCAGGGCAGGCTGGCATGGGTCGCTTCACCCCAAAGATCTCAGACTTCTGTTCGGTAACCTCTGATGGAGTTTTGGGTGCTGTGTCCTGCTTTGGGTGCTCTCAGGGCAAATTGCATTGAATCAACTGCCACCTTCACATCTCGTTTTGGATCTGGGTTTTGGGAGGGTGGTGGTTGCATTTCTGACTGCAGCTTGCTTTTGCTGGCCTCTGTGCCCCGCAGCAGCATGGTGGAGCCTGTTGGGCTCTGGGGAGGGAGATGGCCTCCATGGTGTTGCCACAATGCGAGAACTGCGTGCAGTTTCCCATCCCCAGCAGCTTGCCGGGCTTGAGCACAGTTTGTTGGGTTGATTCCACCACAGGAGTGGGTTCTAGCTCTCCCCCAGTGTATATAAAAGCTGAGGGAAAAAACATTATCACCATTTTTCCCCTGGGTGGGAGGGGAAGGAGGTGGAAGTTCACCCTGTTCCGTGTAAGACATGTTGGCAAATGCCTCGAAGGGAGCAGACAGGGTGTTTTTTAATGTTAATATTTTTGCAAGAGCTCTGTGCTCTTCCATGGTGAGAGGTTTGAAGGGAAGGCTGGCTGTGAGGGCTGTGAGTTATGGTGTGGCACGGACCGCGCACATGGAGTTATGCGGGAATGACTTCCCACGTCACTCTCATCCCATCCAATGTGTCCATAGAAGCAACGCAAGCTAACCGGGGACAAAGCACAGCTTCGTGCTCAGTGCCTATGCATTAATGCAGGCATAGGTGTCCATTCTCTATCTGAATCCCAAAGAGCTTCCAGATGCAGACAAGCCCTTATAAATGGGTGTGATGCCCCTTAGCGACTGGGGCTAATTGCAGGGGGGTGGGCTTGTCCCCACGCCCACAGCCGGCGAAGGCTGCGCCTTGGCCATAGCTCATTGAGATGTGAAGTCCATTGGCATGGCAGACTGTCTATGTATATTTATGTAGAATACCTTGCGTCCCTGGAAGGTGCTGTTGCTTGTTATTTTGACTGATTACAGGAGAGTGACTGTACTACAATAGCAGCAGCCACTCATTAGCTTTGGCGTAGCGAGAGAGAAATCAGCAACTCATTCCAGCCACATCCGCCCCTGGAGGTGAATATTAAACAGGAATTGATCCTGGGTAATGAGAACACAGCCCGGACTGCTGCGATTAGCACTGGTAGAATTTTAAATAGTTAATTATTACAAAAGGCAGAAGGAGCATGTTGAGGGGGGGTGTTGCCTTTGGGGTGGTGTGTGTGTATGCTAGGGGATGAGTTTGTGTTGTTGCAATGAGTTTTTGGGGTGTGTGCATGTTGGGGATGTGGATGGGTTGTGTCTGGAGGTAGATGGGCAGCCCCATGCCTTATGGGGGTGTTCGGAGGTGTGGTGTGGAGCAAAGTCTCATGGATGTGATGGGCAGAGGTTCAAAGAGCTGCTGGAGATGAGTGCGTGGGGACACATGCATGCATGCTCCTCCTGCTGGGCTCAGGTAAAGCCCCCCAGGCCAGGTTTTTTGGCAGGCAGCAGGTCTGGAAAGCTGCGGTGGGAATATTTAGAAGACAGCTTTTCTTGCATTCCCCATCTCTGCCGATTTCCTTCTTCTGGAGCGCTGTGCGGAGACAAAGGGAAGGCGAGAGAAGGCGGCAGGTGCCAGGGGAAGGCACGCTGCCTGGAGACTGGGGAATCATCCAGCTTGAATAAATGTCTTTTAAAAAGAGAGGAAGAAAGAGAATTTTGCCCTTCTCCTCACCCTATGCCTCCCAAAATACCAAATCACCATGATTAAAAATTGACTCCAATGGACAAGCAGACGCGGTAATTGATTGTGGCCTTTCATTCTTGCAGCCACACTTAATTAACCTTTAGACTCAAATACCAAGCACTGGTTAGACAGAAAGGTGTAGGCAGGGAAGAGGAAGACAGTGCCTGTTGGGAAGATCCTGGGCTGTAAGAAGTCCTTCGGGGTGAGCACGCCCGGGTGGCAATGGGAAGAGCAGGCTCCCTGCTAGCGCAGGGTTTGGGGACTGGAGGTTTCCCGCTGCAGGGCTGCACAAGGCAGAACAGCTCCTGTCTGACTTCCCCACCTGGTGTGATCCAGCTCGGCTCCATTGCGCACGCCATTAGCGATATTTATTGCTGTCGTTGTGCTTAGGACTGTAGTCAGGAGCTGACGCCAAGTTGTGCTCAGCACTGTGCGAAACATGGAGCAGTCACTGTGCCATCGAGCTGACAAACTCTGCGCTGGTGCTTTTGGCTTCATGCTACGAGTGCTACCTTGTAGTGGTGAAAAAAAATAATGACATAATATCTGGCAAGGAGCGCTCTAAATATACTCACCGGTAGTAAAAAGCTGTCATGTGAAGGGTGCCTGTATTTCCAGCAATGTGTCAGTCTCACGGGGGTCAGTGCTGAATCCAGTGGTTCAGATTGCAGGATTGTCTTGCTTGGGGTGATTATCATTGACCATCGGCAGCATCCTGGTGTGTCTCCTGTTAAATCAGTCCCCAGAATTGAACCAAGAGCACGTGACAAGCAGGGACAACCATGGCCTTTCCTTTAGTGAAGAGTTCAGAACTGTTGACTGTGCAAATCTCAGAGAGTCAAGAATAAATGTCCTAACCACGGGCTGTGTGGAGCTCGGTCTTCCCACAGCTTTATCTCCCCAACAGGCTTTCACAGTCTGTTCCTCTGAGGATCTGTGCTTTTATGCTTGTGATCTTTAATGCAGAGCTCCTCTGGACTCCTTACAGCGTGGTTTGTCTCTGCTCCGTGCAATGAACGCATGGTTTGACCTGGAAAGTCGTTGCCAGCAGCAGATGGAGTAGACCTGCAGGACAGCTGGTCTGTGCCCTGCCAGATACCGTGGTTGTTTTGGTTTTAAATGCTTTGGTTTAAGGAAACTTGGAGTCCACTCTGGAATTGGGGATGCATCAGAGGAGACTTGGGGAGAGGCATCAAAGTGTGAACTGTAAATGAGGTTACTCATTTCAGAGGAGACGAGGGTGAATGATGGGGAGGCTCTGAGAGGTTCATCTAGTGAAGGCGACATGGCTTTGAGACTCTTATGTGGTATCAGTTCTGGTCTTCAGTTCAAAGCCTGGTTCTGTGTGAAAACAGGATGAATGATATGGAGAGCACGGCTGAAACCCAGAAGCGTGGAAACAAAAATCTTGCCTTGCTTGGCACAATACATAGGAAGGGTTCCTGTAGGAACAGTGGCAGCTCTTGAATGTCCGTAGGAAATCGTTTGCTTCCAGACATTTGAATGCCATCAAGGAAGCCCAGACCCACAGGGTTGGGGTAGGGGGGAGCCTGGGCTCTGCTGCCACTCCAGACTGCTTTCGGTGAGCTGGGTCCTACCTGCAGCTAGTTCTGTATGCATCTCCCCGCCATCAGAGGCCTCGGGAGGCTTTGAGACAAATTGCATTTGTGCATATCAGATGGAGACTTTGGGGGGCTGAGTGGGAATTTGTCTGCCTTTTGTCTTTTATCATTAGGAGTCAGGGATGGAGGTGACAACAGAGTCATGTATGAATGCAAAGTAAACAAAGCTGTGTGTGGGTGTGATGACATGTTTCTTTTGTCCGTAATGTATTCATCCTCCAAGTGCTCCAGGGTTATGCATGTAATTTGTTGTGCAATTGGCAGCTTTAGAAGTGCTTAAACATCCAGCTATCCTTGCCTAAAAATAACTGAAAAGAAAGCCTGTGTTTTTCGGGAAGAGGGGTGGCTCAAGGAGACAAGTGGATTCTGCAAGCCAGGAATGCAGTGCACAAACCTGACAGGCCAGCCACACTTTTCTGGTTATTTTAGTCTTTGTCCCTTCCCCATTGAGAAGCAGCTCTGGCCATGAGTGACTGTAAGGGGAGGAGTATGATGGGCTTTGCCTGCCTCCCCGGGCTGGGCTCCCTGTTTCCATCTTCACCACATCTGGCCTTCGCAATTTAGTTCTCAGTTCACAGCATCGTGGCAATCTCAGCTTTCACAGAGCAAGAAAGCGAGGTGTCTGTCCTGCTTATGGAGAGGAAAAGTAGCCGGGTGGTTAGAGCAGCAGACCAGGGTTTAGAAGATTTGGGCTTAATCGCTCATTCTGCTCCTGTCTTTCTGTGTGATCCCCGGCTTTCTGGGCCTCTCTGCAAGTAGTAATAATTTCACTTCTGCACAGGAGTGTTGTAAGAGTAAATATATTAAAGATTTGGAGGCATTAAGGTACGGCGGCAAGACTGCTGCTGCACAGCAAGAGAACATACACTTCGGTATCTCAGCAGCTCCGCAGGTAGATGAATGCAGCCTCAAATCTGCTGTTTTTAATATCTCATTGTTTCTGAGTCAATCAGAAGAATTTTACCTGACCTTGGCAGGGAGAGCCCTGGCTTGCCAGGTCCACAGAAGCTGGCTCGGTTGCACTTGCTTTGTGCTGTAGGGTCCCAGCTCTGTGTCCGTGCTGCAAGCTTCTGCAGTGCCTGCATGGTGTTTTTTTATCGCGGAGCACTGGCACTTGTGCATGGAGGATCTGGCCATTTTGTGAGCTTTATGGCGTTCCTTGGTGTTCTACCTGAGGATTTTAAGGCAAGCAAAGATTTAGGGTCTGGAAGGTAGGTTGTAACCTGGATTTCATCAGAAGCAGCACCTGTAGGAGTATCTCCAGCTTGAGTGCTCGCTCTCTGCTCTCAGTACCTGCAGTGTGGGCTCTCTCGGCTCTGCAATTTGGGGCAGGGTTTTGAGCTGCTCTGCAGCGCTAAGTCTGGCTGCTTGGCACCACGCAAAGCCTGTCCCAGTAGGGTCAAGGCAATGGTAGCCGAAGACATCTTAAATCTCTCACTATTTATTCAGCTTACCAGCGATTCGGGCGGTTGCAGAGCTATGGACCTGGCGCTACTTGTGCAAGGGGTGCACGGGGCTGCTCCCTGTCCAAATCTAGCAGCTGCACCTCGCTGGAGCGGTTTCTGAAATGCCGCAGATGTGTTTTGGCTGCTGCTAATGGGGGGGAACTTTTGATTCAGATCCTACAGAGGCTGGGAGCTAAAAGCCTTGTGAGCCCAGCGCCTGAACCCCTAGGAAGATTAAAATTCCCTATCCCTACTTTGCAAAGGCGCTGAGAGTCTGTCTGGCAAGACAGGTTCATTAACAAATTAATAGAATAATCAGCGGGGCTTTGTGTGCGTTTTGCAGATAAAAAACTGGTAACAGCATTCTTTGACTCTTTAATGGGCTGATAAGAGCCAACTATCTGCTCTGTGGCTGGGCTAATCGCAGAGATAACAGAGGTTAAATCAATTGCGTGGCTCTAGCGTGGGCATTCACAGAGGGAGCTGGTTTTCGGGATGCGCGCAGGAGGGAGCCCAGGGTTTTTAAACACGATAAAAGGGAAAAGCGGCAAAGTGAGGGAACGGAAGGGAGAGAAGCAGATGCCGGTTCCAGGGGTATTTCGAGGAGCGCTGCGCGGGGCCCGCGGGGGCTCAGGTCCTGGGCTGCACCCCCGGGAGGTTGCCCAGCTGGGGTTGTGGGGAGCTGCCTGCTGTCCGTCCTCTCGGCTGTGAGCCGGCCAAAGAGGAGCATGGCTGCAAGCCTCCTCTCTTCCTGGAGCCCTTCGGTTTGAGAAACCAAACTACCCCTGGCCGTGCTTTTTCCAGGTCCCAGCCCAGGAGCAAGCCAGTGCCGCATCCTCAAAACCCAGCAGGGACGAGCTGCACACGGCTGAGGCCAGGTTGGGCAGAGCATCCCATCCCGCTCAAATAGAGTGTCTCGTAATCTTCTTGAGACCGCAGCCTATCTCCTGTCCGCAGGCCTCCTTGCACCTGCAACTGGCAGCAGCCCTCACTTTGCGTGTAGGTGAGCTGCATATGGGATGGCTTTTGGAGAAGCATCATTTTACCTTCATAAATTACAAACGTGCGCGCTTGAAATATTGATAGTGCTGTGAAAGAGATCCTTGGGCTTGCCTCAGGAAAGCAGCGGTGCAGAGCAGTCAGGATTCAGTGCTTGTTTTGCTTTCTTCAGCCTCCGTTTTGGAGGTTTTGGGGTGCACCCAGGGACCTCGATGTGTATTTAGCTGAAGTTGGAGGACTTGTCCTCGTGTCACCTCCCCATCGTGCCAGCAGTTTGCTTTTCACAGGCTGTAAGAACGGGTGGCGGAAAGTGGCCGGCGGGGCAGCGATGGGAAGCGCTTGCCTCTGTCTTTCCCTGAAGGGCTATTAATTTATACAATATTTGCTTTGTTAAAGAAAGGACGTTGGCAGGCGGCTTTCAAGTGATGTGTGAAAGTGACTCTAATAAGATGTTCTGGGGAAGCCTGCCGGCAGTCCCGCCTCTCCTCCAAACCTCTCCAGATCTCCTTTGAAAGGAGCATCAGCAACCTTGATCCTCCTCCTCCACTAGCGGAGGCACTTGCTGCAAACTTGCACGGCCCAGGGAGCTGGGCTCAGCGGATAATTGCCGGGAAGAGGAGTGAGCAGGAGATGGCATGGAGAAGGGGAAGTTGTCTGTGGAGGCACAGCTGCAGCTCGGGCTCAGCAGCATGGCATGGAGGGGACTGCAGGGCCCTGGCTCTTCTGCCACCAAAGGATGTGGTCAGGGGATGTGCTCGCAGGCTGGGGGCTCCCCTCTTCCAGCAACGCTTTAGTGGGAAGGGACGGTGCACCCCAGTATGCCATCGCCGCCAGCCTTTCCTAGCCCTGGTGCTGGGGTGCTGGGCTCTGTCTGTGCAGGGTTTTGATGCTCCCTGGGTCTCCCTGCCTTCCTTGCCGCAGCATGCAAACACCCTCTGAAGTTTTAGCTAACAGGATTTAACTAAAATTGCTCATACACCGCCTTTCCCCTCTCCAAGGGAAAGCACGTGGTGTTGTTGGCTCTGCCCTTGAATACCTGCACTACCTGCTGTGCATTTGCTGTCATCTCCAGCACTGGGATGAGGAGTGGGGTATTTAAGGTGCTGCTTGCATCCTTTACCGGGCTATTTCCTTATGCTACAGGGGAAAGGCAACCCTCCCCGCAAATATGGGACCCTTCTGGTGCAATGAAGTGCCAGGATCAGCACGTGCCACCCTGGGAGCGTAAATCTGTGTGTGTAAACCTTCCAGGGCAATGTTGTTGTTCGGGTTCGGTTTTGGTTTTGCAAGTGTTGAAGGAATTAAATATTGATTCACGAATGAATACCGTGTGCTTCTATCCCACCTTTCATCCCAGAACCTCCAAACCCATTACGGTGGCTAACAAAGCTCGAAGGCAGGGTGGGCAAGGGGCTGTGGTCTGCATGGTGGAGGGGGGAGGCGAGGCGTCGGGCACTGCGGCCAGGGCGAGCGGTGGGGCTGGGCTGGCAGCGTCCTGCTGCGGCTCCCACCGCTCCTCCTCCTCCTCCCTGCTCCCTTGCTGGTGCCAAGCTGCCAATCCCAAATGACAGGCAGGCCTCTCGCTGCCTGGAACAGAGCAGGGCTGTTAATAAAACATCAAACCCGTTGGAATCCAAAGAGCGAACAGAAATGGGAGATAAAAGATGATCACATGCCTCGGCTCCCTCGAGCTCCCCCAGAGAGACACTTGCACCCCAGGGGGTGTTAACTGGTGGAAGTGACTTTTAGGAGGCACTGGCAAGCAAGAAAAAAAATTGAATAAATAGGTATGCATGAAGAGGTGCAAATAAAAACCCAAGGGCTTGGGTACGGAGTCCCGGTTCCTGCTGCTGCCTGTGGCCCCCGTGAGCCCCAGCTGCTCCTGCGATTCTGGGGTCCGGAGCCTCCCTAATAACAACCTGCCATGGGTTCTTCCATAAGGGCTCAGCGGCTGTTGGGAGGCTTAATTAATTTGTTAAGATGTTTTCCATTGTTATTGTGCCTCCCCTCGAAGGCTCCTGACAGTAAATTCTCATCAAGTGGAAGATCTAATAAGTGTCAATTATTGAAGTTCGCTAATTGCCGGATAATAATAGTGCTGATTAATAATGCTTTTAACACCACTGTGGATTTCGAATGTGGGTGCATGCGCCACAGCACTGTTGGTTTAAATTGTAACTTTTTCTGTTTGGTAGCTAAGTGGCATAAAAATCAGGTCGGTGTTTTTTTGTTTTTGTTTTTGTTTTTTTTGTCTGAAGAGCATATTGTTCTAACCCCTCTCTATAAAAATCTGATAAGTTCATAAGCAAACAAGAGATTTAAAAATAAATAAAGAAGTGTGTGAGGATAATGCATCTCAAAGAAGCGATTCATTCATTTCCTTGACAAGTGTAATTTAATTTTAATTATTTATGATTCTTCATAGCCTGCTAGTAAATGTTCTGTAGTATATTTTGTAAAACTAATGAAGTCTTAGTAATGCGAGACCTAACTTGAGCCCTGTGCAAAGTAGAGGGAAGACGCAGCTCATCTCTCATGTCTGGTTAGTGCAATATTGGACCAGTGATGTTTTGCTTAATTATTCTTTGTAGATCCCACCCAGGCTGGGATGCTGCTGCTCTGTACGTGCGAGTCCCAAAACTTTAACTGGGGTTTGCTCTAAAATCCTGTTGCTTTTTGAGGCATAGCGATGGGACGGAGCTCCTGGAGAGGGGAGGTTCGCGCTGGGCGTGCAGGCAGAGCTGCAGCACCACGAGCATCCCATGCTGACCCTCGCGGTTTGCCACGCTGCTGGGGAGGTTGGGCAGGGCCTTTTATTTTTCCCTCCAAATTATTTCTTTTCAATTTCTCCTCCTAAACACCCCAGAGGGCAAGAAGGAGCAGGGAAGGAGGCTGCTCGCTTTGACCTTCCCCCAAAGGGGGATCTGGGGGGTCAGCGGGAGCTGCGTGGCTCCCGTCCTGCAGCACAGCATCTGGGGGTGCGAGGGGCTCGCTTTTCCACGGGGTGGTGGGCACGGACCGGCCTCGGCCACTGGTTTTTGAGGAGTGCAGAAGGATTCGCTGTGCGGGCATACCCAGAACAGCATGGGGCGCTGAGCGGAAACCTAAATTTAAATGTTAAAAAGCTTTTGTTCATTACTGGTGGCATTTCCTCCCCCTCCCCATTTGTCACTTGGAGCGGAGCTGTGACTCTTTTAATATCAAACAAATAATAAGCTCCCTCTAAAGTGATTTTTCTGACAAGGAGCTCAATATATTAAACTTTATCTATATTTTAATAGCCAATTTCACACCAAACTGCCTTCTTAATAATGTATTTACCACCTGGGGATATTATTCCAACCCATCTGGAAAGAATTGGAAATTAACTGTCCCTAAACTGAGTCTGTGTGTGCTTTAGATGCAGCGGAGATAACAGCAGTGTCATTCCTAGGGGAAGTGGGGGAGGAAGCTCATCACGCACCGAGCAAAATGTCAGCAGCAAAGGCAATAGCTGGTGGGGAAACGAGGGCTCTTCCTGCAATGGAGAGCCCGGCCCCGCTGCACCTCAGGAAGATTCAGCCGCACGAGGAGCGGCCGATAGCACCCCGAGGGTCTCTTCTGCACTTGTGAGCGTGGAGGGTTTTGGTTTCCAAGGATTCGGCACGGAGCCAGGGCTCAGGGGAGGCGAGCACTGTGCTGGGCACTGCTGCTGCAGGTGGGAGTGCACAGGATGGAGGAGAGCAGCGTTCCCCCGTGGTGGCTGATGCTGCTGATGGGAGCGCAGTTGATCAGGCAACTCCTCTAACTCGCTCTGCTTTGGGATGCTGCTCTCTGGGTCCCTCTGGTCTGATGTGAATCGGTATTGCCTGATGCAACGTAATCAGGTTGCAGCTTCCACTCTCTGTGTGTACATGCAAGCACGTGTGTTTGCATAGTATCTATTCTAAGTCATATAAATTGTTAGCGTTGCTGTTCATTTACTTTATACTGTTTCAAGGGGTCCATCAATTCACGTCCATCGGTGGTAGGTACTGCATGAAAAAACACTTGGTGGTCCCCAGCATACGGACCCAGTGTCTCTTCGTGGTGCTGGAAAGGCTCAGCACCTCTCCAGGTGATGCTGCTCATTCCCGGTCTGTACAGAGCACCCTTCGCCCCCAGACTGAGCGAGCTCAGGGACTGCATTGCGTGGGACACTAAGACCAAGACAGAAGCAAGCTTTTCATTTCCCCCCAGCAAAAAAACCCTTCCCAAGCCTCCCTGGGGTGGTTGCCACTGCAGCAGGCTGTTCAGGTCAAGGGTGTTTTTTTTCAAAAATTTTTTTTGCCATATCCGGTCTGCAATTACTTATTGGCCTGGCTTATAAAGGGTTTGCTGCATGCAGGCATTGATACCAGCGGAGCGGCAAAGGCCTCCCTTGCACCAGTCTCCTTGGCAGAAAAATTGCAAAGAATTTCACTGTTTTAAAGTTTTGTTTGAATTCGTCTGTTCTGAGGTTTTTTATTATTTACACATTTGTATGGCATGTCACCAGTGAAGCAGGTTAATCCTTGCAATGTTTTCTTTTGTTTTCAAAATAATTAAGGGCAGCTGCTACTTAAAGTCAACTAAAACATCCCAGTTTTCAGATGAAAGTGCCTTTTGTTTGTTGTTGTAATGAAGCAGTTTGACATCAAGATGAAAGTCTCTGCTGTTTGTGTTGTAAAAATGGTTTTGACGCCATTTTTGAACAATGTCAAACTGTTTCCTTACATTTAGAACAAGACACACTTTGATCTAGGGAAAAAAAAAAAAAACCCGAGGTGTTTCAATCAGAACTAAGAAGCAGCAGCCCTTAATGATTTTAAAATAGGATCAAATTGTAAAATGTTTCAATCATTGTGTTATGTCACATAATGACATCCTTGTAGCTGTTCTGTGTGATGTTCAGCGTTGCATTTAGCATCGTGAAATGTTGTAGAAATAATTCAAAACAATCTAAAATGCTGAAATGAAATACTGAAATTGCAAAGTGACTCTTTAGAGTGTCAGAAGAAAATTCTGGTTTCTGGCATTCTTGGAGTTGTTGAGCTCCTCGGAAGAAAGCGTGCGTGAAAGTTTGCATTTTTTTTCATTCCAAACAGAACAAAACTAAAGTCATGGAAAAGTTGAAAGCACCCCGTGAAATGGAAATTCTCTGAACTGACCTGTGTCGGCTGCGATCACGTACTGAGAGGGGAGACGCTCGGGAGGAGCAGCGGAGATCTCTGGGCTGCGGCTGGCTCAGCCCTGCTGGCAGGAGCAGGTCCCAGCCCCTGGAGATCTGTGCTAGGTTGTTTTTGGATGGGGTCGTGAAGCGATGCGGTGTTTGCACATCCCAGCACTAAACCACGCCGTTTTGGGTGCCTTCCCTCTTTTGCTGCTTTGACAAATTCCTGGTGTTTGGGGAGGGGACAGGACGGAGGCACCAGGGTTTGGCTTTGCACCCTGCAAGGTGCCAGGGGCTGGGTGCTGCAGTACCCTGGTCCTTGGGGACGTCCCTTGTTGCGGTGCTGCTGCCGAGAGCCTGGGAGCAGGCGACCCATCGCTGTCTCTGCATCCCCAGATCATCAGCTGAGCGCGGAGGCCGTGTGTGACAGGCAGGTCAAGGAGGAGAGGTGCATACAGGCTGCTTTCATCCTGCAACGGGAGGATGCGAGCACTGACAGTTACCTGGGGACCCTGAGATACCAGAATCCCTAACTTAATCAGACAGATAACGGGAGCAGCTAGAGATGAGGCAGGAGCAGGAAATGCCAAACAATAGGAGCCAGCCCCCCTGGGCCCCCGTGCTGTGACTGAGATAATAAACTATATAAAAATCTGTCACTGTGCGATAAGTGATGAATTAGAATCAATTATATGTTTAAAATAATAGACCTCCCCATGGTGCTGCCCTCCAGAATGGTGATGGCTTCTGCCTGGGCTAGGCGGCATTGACGAGAGGCTTGCTGGCACTGTCACTGGTGGAGATGGGATGCTCGTGTGGGAGGCTCTGGGGAGAAACCTAAGCTGGCAGCAGAGCTTTTGCCATTCGGTTTTGCATTTCCCCCCCAGTGCAGAGCGGGTGGTGCAGTGACCTTCATCTTCCAGGGCTTGCATGCTGAGAAACCACCCGAGAAGCGTGTCAGACCCTGCTCTGCCGTCTCCTGCAGTCACGTTTTGGTACAGACCAAGCCCACTGCCAAGCCTAGGTGTTGGCCACACGGATTTGCTGACCAGCCTTCAGCCCGCCGCTGTTGGTTGTAGATTTCAGAGATTTACCATTTTTCTTGCATTATCAGCCACTCCATGCGTGTGGCCTTGCTGCTGCTCCCTGCGTGGAGCAGCTGTTTCTATCAGGAGAGCCATGAACAGAGAGCCACAGCTTTCTGCGGAGCGCTGCTCTGCAAATAACGGTGCTGGAGCACGTCCCCCACCCCAAAAACCAGTAGGACAGCTGAAGGTGTGAAAACGCGAGATTAACCCCACGAACGATGCGTGGTTGGTTTGCAGGTGCTGGGCCAGCCAGAGGGTTGAGCATCGTGACTCAGCCACGGTTGTCGCGGCGGCTGGCAAATGCCTGTGGATGTTCACGGGCAGGGAGGAGCGCGCCCACCCTGCCTGGTACTTCCTTTGGGTTGAAAACAGAGTTGTTTGGTTGTTTGACCATGCTGCTTGCAGAGGGGCTCACGGGGTGGACTGGGGCTCAGCTGAACATCTCACCCGGTGGCGGTGGTTGCGTTTCTCAGCTGGTCTGGTCCTTGTGGCGAGGACGAGACTCGCGTGCTTGCTGTTCCTCCAGAAGCTGGGGTGCTGGAGCTCGTCGTGTATTTGCTGCAAGGGGCTTTGTGATCGCCGGGCCCAGTCAGCGTGCTCCCTAGGAACGTTTCCAAAACCAGCCTGTTTGAACACACGCGTAACCCTGCTCAGGTGTTCTCCGATGGTTTTGCAAAGATGTTTATTGCTGTAATTAAAGCTGATATTTTTCCCACCGAGCTCTGTTCCAGCTGAATTAAGGAGGTGCATGGGGAAGGAAAGAGCATGCAGGCTGGGGCAGAGCCGCTTGGGCTGAGCCAGACCGAACCTGTGCGTGGCTGAACCTGCCCCATGTTGCTGTCTGGGGTGGCTGGCGTTGCCAGCCCTGCCGTGCCTCCCCAACCCTCCCACCTCCATCCACGCACAAAGGCTGCCCGCTGCCCTTCTCCAGCCAAACCCATTCCTTTCGGCATGCCGGGGGCTTTCCCAGCTCCCTGCAGCGACAGGAGGGAAAACAGGCCTTGTGCACCAAAAGTTGCACTGGAAACCTGTGCCGAGCCTGGCTTGCTGCGTTGGTTCGCTAAATAGCACAAGTTGCAGCCGTAAAGCCCCTGGAAGCCTGTGCTGAGCAGGGGCACTGGGACCAGCGCTAATGGATTGAAGTGAGCGGCTCACCAGCCACAGGGGTGCCCTGGGATTTCCCTTTTGAATCTTATTTACATTCGGACTAACAATAGCTCCCAAGCTCAGCTATAAATAATTTCTAGGAAAGAGTTGTCTAATTAAACGTACAGCAGCAAAGAAAGTACTTTTAACCACAAGGCTGGTGTCCTAATGAACGTAATCACTGGATGGGGACAGCTTAGGAAACAGAACTTGACATCTCCCTGCGGAGGCAGAGAGATGGAGGGGAAGCATACTTGGGGAGAATTCCCAATCAATATTTAATTGCATAGCATGTAATCTGCGTTAGTATTTTTGAAAATAAAATTAAACCCCTGCAGAAGCTGGAGAACCTTTAAAGCAGATTTGAGGAGGGGGAGCCTCTTTTTTTTTTTTTTAAATAGCTGTTTGGGGAGGGAACAACATCAAACTGCCCCTGTAGGCATGCAAATTGTTCATAAAAGACTATAGCCAACAACATGGTCTGAATATGGGTTTTGGCAGCATGGACTGATAGCCTTCCCCCGTCTGTTGCATTCTTCCTCCCCTCCTGGTGCCTCAGTTTCTTTGTCTGTAAGCAGGGAATACAGAAAGCCCCCTGGAGCTCAGGGATGTCCAGCTATGGTTTACACCTTGAAAATGTTTTGAGAACGAAAATAAGTTATCCATATGCATCGCACCTGTCTCCTCCCAGCAGAGGGGTGTGCAGGGTTAGTTTTCCAGCCACCCCAGGCTTCCCGTTGTGCTTGGTGCTGCGCGACTAAGAGAAAACGCAGAGGGTGGTGGGAGCAGGTGATGGGCAGAGGCCGTGTGCTGCAGACGGGCGGGCGGGCAGATCCAGCTTGAGCCTGAGATGGCGGAGAGGGCCTGATGCTGAAGGGAGAGGTTTTGGTTGCATGCGGGATTATTACACGTGTATCCTTACAGGATGGACCTGTGCTTAGTAAGGCGGCGTGTCCCGATGTCTGTGAAACGTCACACCAGGTTTTGGTGAACTGCTAGAAAAATCTAGCATGAAAAAGTGTCATGGGAACTGTCCTGCCCACGGAGCAGTGCCATTGCTGGGGCAGTGGGTGTCCTGCAAGAAGAGTACATATAGGTAAGGACTGATGGAAAAGTAGCCATGCCTGGCACCCATCGTGTTTATAATGGCATGAAAACTGAGTGGAGGGGTAAAATAAAGCAGGGTAGCTCACTGGCAGGTTGTGCATGCTGGCTTGTGCCCTCCTGAGCATTTGTGCCTCCCAGAAGACTCGGATATAAGATTAGGGTGCCGGCTGGCATGAAGTAACGCATCCCCAGTTGGAGTGGAGACGCTGATTTATACCAGTGGGCCCATTGTATCTTCCAGCATGGAGAATTTGGGAATAAAGCAACCCTAAAATGCAGTTTCCCTCAGCTTGTGACGGTGGTCAAAACAATGCCAGGACCGTGGCCCTGGCAGGGAGGTGTGCAGGAGGCTGGTGGTGGGGTGCTGGAGCCTTTTCTGCCTGTTGCAGCTCGCACTGTCGCTGCCAGCCCTTGGCGGAGTCTTGCTCCATCCCCAAGAGAAAATACTCTGTCTCCACTGCGATTAATCTAATCGGCCACTGGATGTCAATGTTGCCTCATCCAATTACAAGTGGGGGACGAGCTGGGTCTTCAGGAAGAGCAGAAAACGCTGCTGTCAGAATAGTGGAGGCTGGATGTTGTTTACTTCTGCAAAGTTGGCTATTAAGCACCGTAGGGCTGTGTGCGCAGGTACTGTGGAGAAAAGAGTCATTGCTCTTGTTTTGCTCAGCCGAGGTGGGATTTGATCCAGACTGCCTGAAGACTAAACCCTGATGAGGGACAAAAAGTCTCAGCAGAATGAAAAGCCGGGCACAAAAACGTATCCCCCTTCTTTGAGGCCCAGCTTGGAGGACGCTGAGTCGTTGGGAGTTGGCATCAGACCCTGCGGTGATGCTCAGGAAGGTGGTGATGTGTCCCCTGCAGAGCTGGGTGCAAGGAAGGTTTGAGGACGTCTGCTCAGAAAACACAGCCCTAGCAGGGGGGGATTTACAACAGAGAGCGAAAGCAGATCTGGATTTAAGTTTTGCAGCTTGGCCTCCTCTCCGTGATCCATCTTCTAGCCAGTTGCAGGGAAGCACAGACAGCAGCTGCATCCTGCCAAGATTCATGCTCAAGAACGCCTCTCCTCCACCTCCTCCCTCCCTTTGACAAATATTTTAAATCCAGGCCACAATTTCGGAAGCAGGTGCAGCAGCCAGCCTCTCCAGCCTACTTGCACACACAGATGGGGCATCTCAGGGAGGGGTGCAAGTCCTTGGGAAACGGGGGCCTGGATTTTGGTGCGGGCATGTAGCTACGGCCCCGATGCGATGAGCAAGGATGGGGCGAGATGCATCTCAGTGCTCTCTTACATGCTCTGTGGCATGGAACAAGTTAATATAGCCCTCTCTGCAAAGACCTGGGCTTGCTGAAGCTGTGCATGCCCTCTCCCTTTGCTGGAGCAAAGGGAGCGAGACCTGGGTGCTGGCGAGGGCTCTTTGCCCTCGCTTGCACCCCTGCAGCAGTTAAAAGGAGGACATTGCTCCCCTGAGCTCTCAGCCTGCTGCCTTTTTTTCCCTAACAGTAAAAAGGAAGGAAAATGGACTCGTGGTTTCCATCCCTTTGGAGTTATTCACCGTCCTTTCACGTTGGGTTCATTTGTGCACGTTAATATCTCAAATTTAATGATAAGTCTAAGGGAATTCATTTATAAGATAAATAAGATGTTATTAGTACATTAGTGGCAAAAAATGTGCAAGGACACAGCTAATCTAAGGTGAAAATGCCTTCCTGAGTGAAATTTAATTAGCAGATTGTGTTCTATTAGTGACTTTTATGGGGAGTTCATGAAAATGAATACAAATATGATCCAGGCAGCCTTTCCTGTGAAGTGAGAGCCTTGCTGAAGTACCCTCGCTGCCCCCACCACCTTGGGAGGGATGTGGTTTTCTGGTTTTAGGGGACAGCGTTTGAAGGGTGCCACGTGAGCTGAGTATGCTCGCAACAAGCGATATGGGGTGGGGGAGTCAGAAATGTCCCATTTTTCCCCCCTGCCTGAGCAAGCGGCTGGTCAGAGCTGCTCTTCCACGATGAGAACAAGGATGGTTATGGAGATCTCCTTCGTGCACCACATTTTCTGGTAGCAGAGGGTGCCCAGTCCTGTCTCTGTGCAGGGATGTACCAGGAGGAGAGGGGGTCCCTGAGGCCAAACGGGGCCGGAGCGTGGCAGGGCCGTCATGGAGACTCGGCGCCAGATTGCCACGCGCTGCCAGCCCTCTCTGGTCGTGCAAGCCTGGTGGTGCGCGGTAGCTGCAGGGGAATGGATCCCATCCAAGAACATCATCCATCTTTTAAAGACTTATGGTTCCTCAGCAAGCCAGAGGGTGTTGTGCAGCTGTCACTGCCAAGCCGGTGCCCGTTTTCCTCCTGGCTTGCCTCGCAGGGACTCCCATGTGAAGGAGCCATGGAGGTGACATTGATGGGTCTTCCTAGGTTTTGTGCTAAACACCGGCACTTGGGGTGTTTCCGGAGCTGGAAAGCATTCCCAAGCCACATATGGTCTCTGAACCGTATGGGCGACTTGGGAAGGAAAAACATCTTGGGATTAATAAAGTAAAATAAAAGGGCCACGCTGATCTTGGTCTTTCTTTCTGCATGCCCGCCTGCTTTTGGAGTAACTGTCACTGGCATAAGCTCCTCTGCTCAATCTAGGACCCTGTGGTCCCAGTCAGTGTGACAAAGGGAGATGTCCTTGGTGATGCTGCTGGCTCCTCACTCTTGGGACCAAAATCCAGGGTGAGATTCTGGACTTGGTCAAAACCTGTAGCAAAACTGCCCTGCCTCTGGGGTGGCCGGGAGGTCTGGACACTGAGCAACAGGCTGCCATGCAACCTGGAGGAGCAGAGAGAGGCTTTGTCCGCTGCGAATTAGCATTAGAGCAGTTGTGTGCCCCTTAGCAGACCTGTCCCATCCCTTTCATTTGTGCAGAACGAGCCCAGTGATCCCTGCCAGGCTTTTAAAGCTGGGGAAGAGTCCATTAGTTACCGTTAGCAATGCACGAGGCAGCTGCTGGTTCAGAAGACCCTTCCCTCCTACCTGCGGTGCAGGAGCATCTGCGCAGGATCCCACTCTTGTCAGTGTCTTTGCTGAACAGAGGTGGAACAGTGAAGCAAATGCATGGGGAGTCATTATTCATGCAGATGATCCTCACAATTCAATAGAGGTAATTAGGGGAATGATGGAGGAAATTAGCACTTTCTGTGGGTTTATTAATATTAATAAAATGATTCCATAGTTAAAAATAATAATAATAATATTAATAAAATAAACACAAAACTGCAAAAGAGCCCTTGCCAGCTACTAAATATGAGTCTGCACCAGGCAGTCATCAATGGATAGCTTGAATTTGTCTGCAGAGCCAGTTTTTTCTTTTTTCCCTCTCTAAAGATGGTATCACAGAAGTGATCGAGGTATATCAGGGGTCATATCTTGTTTCCTGCTTTTGTCTTCTACGTTAGCAGGAAGAGCTGAAGCTCAGCAGCTCTTTCTTCAAGGCACCAGAAAGCTTGGTGGCTTGTCTTCAGTGTGTCAATGGTCTTGAAAAATAGGCTTGGATGTTCTCTGAGAACTGCCTCTGATGCTTCTTGTTCTCCTGCTTCTTCACTTGCTCTGTCTGTAGTTTTCCTAGCTATAATAGCAAGAAAAATGTTCATATTATTCCGACTTGTTAGAGGTTTGCTGTATTACGGGTTCCTGGGTCTGCCATGAAGACCCATTCCAGGTTGCTCTCTCGTGTGCTTTTCCCATCCCCTCCTGTACTGATCTCAGCAGAGAGCTGTGGACCACTGCCACCGATCTGCAGCGTGGCCTTGGGAAAATTGTTTCATCTCTCTGTGCTGCCGCCATGCCAGATATGCTGGCGTATTTGGGGAATGTTATTTGCAGAGGGTGAGGAGATTATCAAATTAAAGATGGCACAGAATGTTATTACTGAAAATACATGACAAATGTATTTAAACGTGTAAAAATTTAATTAGAATTTTTATTATTAAAATATTACTAAAAGTGCTTACTGAAGCCCTCTGCTTTCTTTTGAGATCAAGACTTTTCCAGTTCTTGCATGCTGAGAAGAGAATTTGAGGTGAGGAAGGGAATACTTGGTACTAGTCGGCTTCTGCAGAGGACAGGATCCTGGATGGAATTCGGATAGTGGATGCAGAATTAGGCCCAGATGTACTCATGGGAATACCTGGCTAGACTTGGCTCTTTTAGGAAGGCATTAATGGGGTTTTGCAGACATCAAAGCACTTCCTTGCTGGCTGGGAGGGACATCTGGAGACGTCTGGTGTCGGGCCAGGAGCCGTGCTTTACGCCCAGCGAGGGTTGGCAGCAGGCTGCTGGCAGCTCCAGGAAGGGCAGGAAAGATGGGGTTTGGTTCTGTGGCTTCTTCTCCATCCATGGGAAATGCGTGCAGCTAAAAAACTTATTTGGGGAGCAAAGAAAAGGTGCTCAGAGACCCTGTCCTGAGCTGTCGCTACCTGCTGAAGTCCCAAGCTGTGTGCTCTGTGCCCTCCCCTCCTGGCACACCCAGCGTCTCCCTGCTTGGAGCACTGGGGAGAAGCTCGGCTTGTTTTCGCTTCGCGTGGAGCCGTGAATGTGCTGGTAGCAGCTTTCTCCTGGCCGACCTGATTGCGTTCCCGCTCATGAGCTAGAGATGCCGGTCTTGTGGGTGGTGCCAATTCCCAGAGCCTTCTCCATCCATCTTTATTTAAATAGGGAAAGATCAGAGCGGTTGAACCCATTGCTTTAATGATAGATTCCATTATATTAAACAGTAATTGCAAAGAATCAGCTTGTTTCTATAATTAAAAACCCCCACAGCTAGACGTGGTGGCTTTCTGCTGAAGTTTTATGTGTGATCTCCAAAGACCTCCATCTTCAGCCTCTTGTCTCTGGGGATGCTCACGTCGTACCCGCTTCTGTGCTGCGCGCAGGAGCACCCAGCTCTCGTGCAGCGCTTCATCCCTGAGCGCCGCTGATGCAGCTCCGGGATCAGGAGCCAGATGGGTTTCCCTCCACCATCCGCTCGCGTCTTGGGAGCCGTGCCCAGTGCCGTTTATCCTGTGCTGAGGTGGCAGAGCTGGGAGGACAGACGAACACTTTGATTCCAGTGGAATTTGCAGGGCTGGCAGTTTCAAGGGGTGGGGGGAAGCAACCCTCTCTCCCAACTTGTAAATTAAGCAGATCTGGTCGGGAACTGTCATCACAGGAGAAGAAATATGAAACCTCTGGGGCTGCGTATGCAGAGTAATTTTTCTGACTGTAACTCTACTTAGAAGTGCGGAGGATATGATGAAAATGCTTAGAGCATTTTAAATGGACCTGACAGAGATCTGATGCGGCTCCAGTGAAGTCTGTACAGATTCTTTTGGGTGTTGGCTTACTCTAAACTCGTTCATACCAGAGCTTAGTGCATGGCTGAGAAATAAATTGACTCCTTCTCCCCATTAACCGAAAATATTCCTAGATGAAGGAGAACCAATAGCTCTTTTTTTTTTTTTTTTTTGTATTTATGTTGGTGGGTTTCAATGAAGCAGAGCGAGGAGGTCAGCAGTGCCAAGGCAAGGCACCGGCGTGCTTGCTTCCCACCTTGGTCCAGGATGCGGGTGGTCTCCAAGTGCTGGAGCCTCCCCAGAGATGAGCTGACCTTTAAACGCATCCAGGAATGTCTGTGTCAGGCTCCCTGCGAGAAAGCAAACTGGGCATGTGAAGGATTAGAGAAGCTTTTAAAGAATTCTTCTTAAAAAAAAAAAAAAAAAAAAAAGGCTGGAACCTTACAGAAGCTCAAAACATAACCCCAAATGAACTTCTTTTGGGAGTAAACCAAGACAGCTCCAGTCCCAATTCTGCTGCCCAGTGTTTGTCCCCTTGCTTTGAAGCGGCTGAGCTGGGTGCGCCTCGCTTCACTCCAGCACCTGCAAAGCGAACCGGGTGAAATCTTGCAGAAAAGCCCTTTGCAATCAGCTGTGAAGCTGCAGCTGTCAATCTGGGGCACGCTGTATTTCAGGACACACTGAGTGCAGAGAGTTCACTTGGCAGAAAAAGCAGAAGAGATGCATCGTGACCTCTCAGGGCCAGACCTGGTGGTGTGCAAGGAGGGACGGGTGCGTTTCCCCCTCCTTCTTCTGCAGAGTCCCCGCTCGGCTCCCCCTGCTGCCAGCCCTCCTGCCTCTGGCTCTGCGAACGGGCAGCTCAGACACGAGAGCTGAGAGCTCCTGCGAGTCCATCAGCGAGATGTTTTGAAGGCTGGTGCGTGTCAGCTGCCTCGGGAGAGCGGGCGCGTGGGTAGGCGCAAAAATGAGCGCGTCAAGGCAGGGGCAGGCTCCTGGGCTCGTCTGTGTCGGTGGTAGACAGGGCGAGGGATGCGCTGCTCCTCGGCGCATCGCTTGTGAAATTTGTGGAGTCCTTTGGGACTGAGCGCCGTGCTCGCGTCTGCACCAGGCGCGTCGTCCTGGGCAGCAGATGTAATTCCATGGGTGTATTCAGAGGGGCACAGGCAGGGCAGGGTGGACTCCATCATGATGTGGTTCAGTGGAAGAGGATGTGCCAGGCTGGCCAGCCTCGTGAGACTGTCCTTCTGCCCCAGCATCAGCCGTCCTATATAGCAAGGAGGTTTTTTAGTGCCCAGGTTGCTGGCCACCATAGGTAGATGGCGGGCAAAGATGCTGCTAATACCGGTTTCAGGAGCACCGTGAGTGCCCCAGATCAGCGCCCCTGAAGAAAATAATAAAGCTGGGTTTGGCGGCTAATTGAAGATGGGGCAACTGTGTGAGGTGAAATGTAGCATCTAGACTTCCAGGTTTGTGGTGAGATGGGAGGAAATATGGATTGAGAGAGGCATGAAAGCCAGCCCAGCTTTCCTCGCTCTTCCCCCATCTCCTCTCCTGCTTCCCCTGGATTCCAGTGGTGTGAGGTTTTCACCCCATGCGTTGGGAACAATATCTCCGAGGTGCCTTGAAGCCATTTGTTTTCTGTTTAATTGGCTAGTGGGGAGAAAATAAGGAAAGGAAGTCATGCAGGGGAAGTTCTCATTGGTGCTGTTTTTGGCAACAGAGTCACAACATCCTGAATTTATTTATTTAATTGCATTATTAAAAGTATAAATAAAAATAAATCCAGGAGAGCAGCCGGATCTATGCTTTGCATCTCTAAAATAGAACCATAAATGCCAGGGAGCACTGGGGGAATGATTTATTAGCCTGTTATCATGAGTGACTGGGATGCTTTCGATGGAGTCCTTGCTAATTTCTAACAGCTGCATTAAATCACAGATGCTATCAGCTATTATAAAATAATCACCCAGCGGTCTGCAAACCAGCAAGAGCCCAGGGTCAGTGCTGGAGCCCTTCATTTGTTTCACATCTCAGCCCCTCCGATTCCTGCTAGGGGGAAATAAATAGGACTTGTAGTGGCCTCATTTTATCATCCAGGAGTTGACAATAAATAAAACCTCTATAAACCTTTTTCTAAAAGGAGTTTGGACTGGAATTTGCAACTAGAGGAAACCTTGTTTTGTGCTTAAATATGGCCGTGTGATGTCAGGACTCCTGGGTCCTATCTCCAGCTCTGAAAGGGAGCCTGCGTTTGTTGATTTATGGGGCAGGCTGAGGCTTTCAGGGTTTCTGCTTCAGTCAGGCTGGGAGAAGGAGAGCAGGTCGGGTGGCATTTAGGGACGTCTGTCTCGACTCCTCCGTGCTTGTTCCTGTGTGCTGTTTCAGACAAGTCACTTAAATTTTCCTGAAGCTTGACTGCCTTCCTCTCGTTTGACAAATAACGTGTGTGTTTATGCGGCTGGGCTCCAGAGGGGGTTAATACTTGGCCTGGAAATCTCTTTAGAAGTGCCAATTTGTAGCGACAGAGAAACAACAATGAATAGGTCCAGAAGAAGTTAGCAAGCGGCTGCTCATCAGGATAGTGGCGTGCAGGGCGAGCTGCAATAACAGGCATGGTTTTAAAGGGCGAAGAAGATGGGAGGAAAAAACACAAATAAATAAAAAATAAAGCAGTTAGGAAGAAAATGCCACCCATCTGCAACGTTCATATTTTTCTTGACAGTTTTGCTTTATGTTACAAGAGCTGCTTAATGTGACAAATGCCGGCTTTAATAACAGCGTACGTGAGGAGATGGAGGCAGGGCGAGTGAATAATGGGGCTCTGTAGCTCATCACGCTATCTGCCACTCTTACCTGGGGATCAATAGCTCTAGGCACCAAAAGCGGGGTGTCTTGCACCTTCCACCTCGAGCCTGGGGTGTTTGTGGATGAACCAACGCGTGGTGGCAACTCAGGGTGCTCCAAGGCCAATTGTCCACCTGGGACAGCGCACAGAGCAAAGACTTGGAGAGGCCCTGGGCTTCCAGTGCGGCCTTGGGCAACTCTCGTGTCCCCAAATGTATTTGGATTCCTTTGTCTTTTCGTGCCTTGTTATTCTCTCTGCAAAATGGGATAACAGGCTTTGCAGCCTGCAGGTTGTTTCCTTGCTGCAGTGTCGGAGATTGTCGGGTTGTCAGCAACGCGGAGATAGCACGGATTGCTGACAGCGAGCAGAACTGAGTCAGTGCTGTGTACAAAAACCTTGCTCAGCCTTTGAAACTGCAGTCAAACCCTCCCCCAAGGTTACTCTTGCTCATAAAGCATGCTTAGTTTTCTTTGCTGCAAACCTAGATTTACATCCCAGGTTCCAGACAGACCTGGGCTTTGAAGAGAATTGGGTTGGAGTCGGGAGCGAGAGCGGCTCAGACCAGGCTGACTCTAAAAGATGAGTTAAAACTGACCTGGGAAGATGGAGACGCTCACGTTCACACCTCGGCTTTGCAGCTTGCATGTTTATTTCATAGTGCCTAATACCACTGGGAATAAATCAATAGCGACACACGCACGGAGCAGGTGCGCTGGCTCAGGTAACGTGGGACCTGCACCGCACTCACTGTTCACATCAAACTCCCAGGGAAGTTCTCCAGACCTTGCAGGAACTGAGATCCTTCCCTCACCTAAAATTGGGTTCTTTTTGTTTTGTTTTGTTTTGTTTTTCCCCCGTGCTTCAGCCCTTAGAAGAATTTCAAAGGTGAAAAAACATCATCTGCACTGGCCACAAACAGGAAAGACTGGAAATCCGGAGAATTTGTATTTCTCCTGGGATCAGCAGCCCACGAAGCTCAGGTAGTTCAGGCAGGCTGAGGATAAGTGTTCAGACCTTTACCAGCGTAACACAACCACCGACTGTGCCCAGCAGCAGCGTGCGAGGAGGGGGAACGGGTGCGTTTCCCCCCGTTCTGCAGAGACCCTGCTCCCAGCCCTCCCCTCGCCAAACGGGCAGCGCAGCTGTGAGCAGAGAGCTGCTGCCAGGCAGCTCCTGGGCTTGTCCGGGTGACGGTACCTGGGGCGAGGGGTACGTTGCTCTGCGGTGAGAACTGTGGGGATGTTTGGGACCGTCCTGCCCAAGAGGAAAGGATGGTGCTGGAGGGGATGGAGGTGCAGGGTGGGCAGGTGGAGCGTGAAGCGCGGTGCTTCTGCTCTCCTGCTGCAGGGCAGAAGCCTCTGCTTGCAGGGAAAGACAGGTTTTCAAGCTCCCATCCATCTCTATATAATTAGTCAGTTATATTTTTCTCTTCCTCCCTCCCTCTTTATCTTTAGACCTCACTGTCTTGGCTGCTCTGCCAATACCTTGGCAACCTGAGGTTTGGTCTGGGCTGGCAAACTGGGCTGTGCAGGGCACCAGGGTTTGCAGGCGGTCGTGCCTGCGTTGCATGAGGATGGGCTTGCTGCTCAGCCCAGGGCTGGGGGATGCCTGGTCCTCCTGCCCCTGAGCATGGCAGTAGGTTGTGTCTGCCCAGCCAGCACCGAGATGGGTGGCTCTAGTGTCACCTGGGTGTGAAAAATGTCAATGCATATTGAGGAGAGCGGGAAGATTTAATTTTCCTTTCTTTACCCTACCAAATGTGTGCTGGGGGCATCGTTTCTGAGCCTCCCAGGGCAGCCGAGAGCCTGGTGTTTCCCTGTTACAGCATCTAGCACAGGTGGCACAACCGTGCTCTGATCATTTGTACTTCTCTGCAGTTTGTAAATGAGCCTGGAGGCTATGCAATGACATCACATTTAGAAGTAGGGTGAACGCTGCTCTATGCTATCTATTTATTTGTTCTTTTAGTCATTCAGTTAAGAGCTCACAAAACACTTTGTGAGCGTCTATAAAATGAGCCTTGTAATGCTCCCAGGAGGTGGAAGAAGGGTTCCTGCTCCACTGGGCTGGCGGGGGCAGCTGAGGGGCTCTGGCCTGCCCGTGGTAGGCACAGGAGTAAATCCCAGCTCCCATTTTCCATTTCTGTAATGGGAAGACTCAAATTCACATTGCGTGCCCATGCTCAGCAGTGCTCGGGGTGCACAGGGGAGAGCTCTGCCCAGCCTCACAGCCCTTAGGGTGACTTTAGTTGGGGTGGGAAGAGGGCACAGTCACAGGGTGCAGAGCCTCTATTTGCACCACATGAGAGGATCCAGCCTTGCAGCCTGGTCCCTTCACACCTGTGGGAAGGGGGATGGAGACAGTTTGGCACCTGGATGAAGCCCACCTGCTTTGAGAGAGGACAGGGAGCAGCAATTAAAAGACTGCCTGCTTCAGTACCACCCCCAGGCTATCGCTTTTCCATTCCGGGGCTGCTCAGGGGAAGCTGAATGTGTTGCAGGTACCTGTGCGTGCATTGCCTCTGCCATGCCTTGGCCTGAAGTCCTATTTAGAGCGAACGGAGGAGAAAGTAGGTTATGCTCAGCAGAGGCTGAGGAGCTCCCATAAGCAGGGCAGCAGCACTGCCAGCTCCCACCTGCTCTCATCTGCTCGAGCACAGGGCAGCGCGGTGGCCTGGTGTCCCCCGAACCACAAAGATGGAGAGAGGAGAGGGGGAGCAACCAGGAGGAGGCCGTGCACAGGGTGGAGGTGTCCAGCTGAGGACACTGACCACCCCAGGGGCCAGGGGACCAGGAGCAGGGACAGGCCTGAAGGCAGCTGTGAGGTGGAGGAGTTAAAACGAGATGCAGATGGGAATGAGCTCTGCCAGCAAAGGAGCCGTGCTGGGTTAAACATGGTTTCTCCATCATTAGTACCATACCCATGTACCACCCGGTGACTTCTCACTGGGACAAGGTGTGGAGGCACAGTGATGCTCCCAAATTAATCCAGAAGCAGGAGAAACACGCGAAAAGAGGACCTTGACCACAAATGGCTCAAGGATGTGCAGCCCTTTGGCTGCTGCCAGCAGGGGCTGTGCTGGGGTGGGTTTCTGTGCAGCCAAAGCCATCGTGCAGAATAACTGCCCCAGGAGCCCAGGCACCTGGAGTCCTGATGGGGGTCAGGTGCCAAAACCCTTGCTCGGTCACACCTTGGTTTGCTTGTAAAGCAGAGATGATAATATTTGTGGAAGCTGCTGAGGAATTGCAATATTTTTGTTGTTCTGTTTGACGATTTTTTTCAAAGCAACGTCCACCGTGAAATGGGCTGAATTTTCACATGTTTTAATATGGAAATGTTTTGGTAACGAAGCAAAACATCGCATCTATAATCACCCCCCGCCCCTTCCCTCGAGAGTGGGTTTTTAAGGAGAAGACCACATGGGAGCTGAAAACTTGCCCAAATGCACTAAATACCAACAGTAATGGCAACAAAAAATCTTGGCTTTGTAAAGAAAATCTTAACGTTTTGCTTTCCTTAGGAAAAAAAAAAAATGCTGGATTGTTGTCAGAAATGCTGCTGGAAAAAGAAATCTTCGAATTTCAAGCTTTTTGAGCGATGTTGTGATTGCTCAGCGCAGTTCTGCCTTACCTGGGCTTCTCAGCCTCTTTGAGGTCTGCTTGAGCAGTGCAGAGTGTTTTCAGAGTTTTTTTCTTTAATATTTGGTGTAATAGGGAGGCTGCTTTTAACTCTGCAAGGTGGGTGTCGTCAGAGCTGCCTGCTTTTTGAAATTCAGTTGTCAGGTTTTCCCGTGGTTTAAGCATGCCATATGTCTGTGCTTCAGCCAGGGATTTTAGCTGCACGCTGAGCATTAAGTGTAAAGCAATCCCGTTAAAACCAACAGCCGTCGGTGAGAAGTTGAGCCTGACTTTGCACGTCCTCCTCACCCACGACCCGCCTTGCCATGGCTTCAGTGCGACCCGAGGCCGGGCTCGCATGTCTTTGGGGGGTTTTATGGAAGCTGGGAGGATTTGCGCTTGCATGCAGGGCACGAGGATGGTGTCAGAGAGATGGGGTGCTCCCCCCGAGCGCAGGGCTCGGGTCCGTCTGCACCATGCCCCCGCCAAAATGAGAGCAAACCTGTCCTGGCGGTGTTTTGCCTGGTTTGTCCTTGCCTTCTCCCAGCTTGTCTATAAGCACTTTGTGGCACAGCGGGAGGGTGCTAAGCCCTTAGTCCCTCCCAAATCTCAGCTGCGTGCCTGTAGGGAGCCCGCGGCCGTGAGGTCTTGGGCACTGTTCAAGCAGTCCGAGGGGGTGGCTGAGCAGCACGGCTCGAGTTTGCATTCTCTGCCAAGGCGAGCTCGAGCACCGCGATCAATTTGAAGAATAGGCTGCATTTTTTTCACAATTACCTCAGCGTTTTTTTGCTAAATTCATGCGATAAAATGCATTAAATGTAACAGCACGGAAAATAAAAGTTCGGTTTGCAGAGAGATCCTGATTTAGTGTGAAGATAAAACAAGATAAAACAACTGGAAAAATTAAGTGGAATAAATAAATCCTGCCCGATACAGCCGAGGGTGACAGAAGGAGAGAGGAGGAGAGGTGAACGCGCTTTGCATGGAGAGCTGCTGGTGTGCGAGCAGCTGGGCAGCGGTCAGTCCAGCTGTGGATGGTTTTAGGAAGGCTTTCATCCGCGGGGACAAAGGGGCTTGGATGACATTTTTTGCTGCTCCCTATGCAGTGCAGAAGGATGTTGTGTGCTCAGGGGTTGAAGTCAGGGGTGCTGGTTGCGGTGCTGCTCGCGCTGTGCTGGTTGTGCTCCCCCCGCAAGCACAGCAGCCCTCGGGCTCCTGGGCACGAGGTACGGAGTACTCGCTTTTGGGTGAAGAAACAAGAAAACGGGAAAAGCAAGAAGCAGGGTGGGGTGTGGGGGAAGAGGTGTCGGGATGAGTTGCCAAATATGCTGGGTAAAAATTAGCAGCTGCAAGTGTGCAAGAGAAAAGGTGGAGAAGAAAGGAGGTAGGGACAGATGGAGAGAAGGAGGGAGAGAAAGAGGAGGTGGGAGAAAAGGGAGGAGGGGATAGTAGTGCAGAAAGATATTAGTTAAAAATCTTATAGCCCCGAGCCCAGACGCCATCTGTATGTAGCAGGATACCGACAAGATACAGCTCTATATATTCGCCATGGAGGTGCGACGTATGTCTTGGCCAGCTAGCGTGCCCAAGATGCTCAAGATTAGAAATTCCACATGCCCCAGCAGAGCGATACATTAAAAGAGCCTCATTTTTAGAAGGCGCCGAGCAGCTGTCTGTGAGCAGGGGACTCGAGAGCAGCCGCCGTCTTCGAAAAAGCTTGTCTGGGGTTTCCAGAGGGAGTTCTGGAGAACTTCCACTTCCACCAGCGCTGGGGGGCGAAGCCCTGCGAGCAAGGATTAGTTCTTTGATTAAACAAGCCCATGTCCTCCAAGGACTGCTCTGCCCTGCAGCTCTGCTGGGTTTTTGCTTTCCTGGGTGAGGCGTTAACCCCTTCCATTGCAAACAAGGCGGAACGGTTGAGAGAGCCAAGGTTCAGCTTGGAACAAGAAAAAAGAAAGCTGTTTCCCGTGATCTTCACCTGAAGATTTGCAGTTTTCTCTGCCTGATGAGGGCTTTTCCCCTTTGGCAAGGCCACGCTGGCTTCTTGTGCCCACTGTGGGAAGAAGTGGCTGTCCCGCGGTGAGGTGCACCTTGCTGGTGCAGCTGTGTCCAGGCATCCCCAACCCCAACCTGCTCTGGGGAAGGCCAAGGGCTGTGAGTGTGTGTCTTTCTGCAGAGGAGTTAGCAGCACTCTTTGGAGCTCTTTTGGCTCCTCTGGGTGAAGCAGTGCCCTGAAAGGTGCTTGTGAGCAGGGAGGTGACGCTTGGTGGCCAAGCGCATAGGGTCCTCGTGCCATTGGGGTTTCCCCACCTCTCACTGCATTGAATCTCAAGGAACTGGACTCGCTCCCTGCTGCACAGACAGCACCTCCGCGCTTCCCTGGGCTGTGTGGAGCAGGGGAAAATAATCTGAGGCTGGAGAATAAAGTCCGACGTGGCCGCGTGTGGGTCCAGGAGCCTGCGGGCTGCTGCCCGGTGCGGTGCAGAGCAGTGCTGCCGCCGAGCGGCTCCATGGCCCCCGGGCTCTGGTCCGTCACTAATTACTTCCAGGCCTGTACTCTTGACATTTGCAAGCTCCTGATTAGAGCAACGAGGGAGAAATCTCCAAGGGAGATGGAGGCCAAACTGCGCCACTAATAAAAGCTGAGATTGACAATCGGCTGGGAAGCCAGCGACGGGGAGGTGGAGGGACTCGTCCTTGCAGTCTTGGTTTCTTTCTGAGCCTCTGGGATGATGAGAGAAGGTCAGGGCTTGTTAACGTCACCGTGAGGAGCAGGATCTGCCACTACCATATGCCTGATGCCCCCAGGGCTTGTGCCAGCCTCCAAGTCCCTCTCAGCTGTGCGATATTATTAGACATGGACCGGAGCTGAGGCCACCCGCAGAATACCCCATATGACCTAAGGTCTGCAGACTGTCTAGGTACAAAGCTGGCTCTGCTTTCATGCCTTCCAGCTTGGTGTCTGGATCTAAATTTTGCAGCCTCCTGCATTTTGAAGTCTCTCTCCCTTGCCCTTTTCTCCCGCATGTGCCAGCTTGCTCCCTTCATTTGATGCCAGTGCAGTCACTCAGGAGGTGACAGTGACCAGCGGGACTGGCAGGTATGCGTGATGGGGTGAGCCAGGAGAAGCTGCTCTGGCTGCCAGTGCTGCTTTTGGATGAAGCTCCCAGTGCAGAGCATCACCATGGAACACCTCAGCTCTTGTGTGGGACACCAGGGTGGGAGCTGCCCTGGGGGGACACGTGGCAAGGCAGGGTAGGGACGGACAGGGCCAGCAGCTGGTGTGCAGCGTGGGCAGTGGGATGTCACCCTCTTGTTGCCGGTGTGTGTCTGGAGAAGCAAGCAGGGGTCTGGTCAGGTGTTTCTCTCTCATCAGTCACCCTTCACTGCTGCCTCTTTCCTCCCCAGGTACAAAAGTCATCCCTAGGGCTCCAAGAAAGGAGGGAACTTGGCTGCAAGGAAACATTTCTTTTCTCCTTGTATCTCCGAGCCCAAAGTGGCCTCGGGGGTGAGCTTGGTTGAGACGTGTTGCCTGCAGTCTCCTGCAGAGCTGTTCCAGGCTGTTGGGTCCGTACCCAGTTAGGCAGGGTTTTGTTACATAAATATGCATAGCATTCCCTTCCCAGCCTCCTCTTTTCCCTCCCCAATGCCCCATATATGCTTACCTGTGCCCAGCTGTCTGTTGCAGCCACTTTAGCTACCTGCCTATCCATGTATGCCCTGTCTATACATCTGTTCATGTAGCTATGTCTCTCTAGCTGCCTCTGAGGATCTTTCTGAAGCAGACAGGCTTTTTCCCCTTTAAATCTCCCCTTTCCTGAATTGCACCATCTCTGGCAGGCTTTCTGCTGCACGCACTTCATGTCTACAGCTTCCTATCCCAAGGGGTAAACAGCATCTTACCCAGCTGAGCTTCTGGTCCCTGCAGCATCCTCCCCCTGGAGCTCGTCCTGCTGCTGGAAGGGGCTCAGCAGCACCCGGGGTCGGGCTCTCTTGCTGGTGGGGAGCAGCAGTGTGTTTGTGCTGTGGGGGAAACCCACTGCTGCTCCCTTCCTGCAAGCAGACACGGTTCCTCTATGCCAGGGTGGGAGCAGATCGGACAGGAGATGGGGTGTTCCTCCTCCTTGTCCTCCCCCCGGAAGGATGCCCAGTGCTGGCTGCGTGTTCAGGGTTAAGCCAACTTTTTGGTGACTGAAGAGCCTTCTGATGGAAAACTTAGCCCTGGTTTTCTCCATGCTTCCCTCAGCTCCTAGACTGTCCTATTTATCTAAGCTGCAGTGAGCATCCCTCTGGTGCCTGCAGCCATAGCTGGTGCCGGGAGCCAGCGTGCATCTCTGCAGCGCTAGCCTGTGGCTAGGGGTGTATTTAGGGTCGCTGCGTCCCACTGCCGCATACGATGGACCTGCTATGCTGATAATTAGGCTTGGGAGCACTAGAAAACCCTTGCAAATCTCTTCTCTGTTAGTTTTAGTAGCCATGTGTGGATCTCTGGACCAGGTTGGGGCCACAAATTAGCTGAAACTCTTTCACTGGCCCTTACATTCCTCCTCTAGCCCCGGAAGGGCTAGGTACCCTTCCCCAAGATACACTCAGCTGAAGAGGTGGATGCCCTTTGGAGGAAGGCTCCCAACCAAGCTGTCCTGCTCCAGCCCCTCTTGGCTTGGGCATGAGGAGCTGTGCAGCTCAGTGTGGGGAAACAGCAGCGTGGCGTTGGGTTTCTGTTGTTAGGCACAGAGATGTGTCCGGATGGTCGCTGAGGGCTTGGTGCCCCCAGTTGCTGTCTGAGTAGGTAAATGGAGGTTTTGGGCTGTCTCTGAACAAGGAGTTTGTTGGTGATCTCAGGTGCTGCCCTGGGGTGGGAAGCCCTCGGGCTTCCTACTGCAATGCCAGGACAGAGCAAGGAGCTGGGACAGGGCAGGGGGATGCCCGGAGCTCCCTCCCAGCCTACACGGCACACAAATGGCAGCAGGACACCGCTTCCCCCTGCCCTGCCTGCGGGCAGCCTCCCAGCCCCTCTCTGCTGCCTGCTGCACACACACAGGGAGAAAACGGTCCCAGCCCTGCCCGCACAGGGGAGGGAGAAGCATCAACAGGTAGATGCAGAGAAAGATACGGCGAGGTGTGGCCGGGGTGGGCAGGGAAGCCGGCATCCTGCCGCTCCTCGGGGGCTGCGTTGTGAGCGTGAGGCTGTGCAGCGTGCATCGCATGAAGGGGGGAAAAAAAAAAATACAAAAAAAACTGCAGCAGGGGCTGAAACGGTTAAAGTGGGGCGTGCGGGTCCCCTTGGTCCGCGGTGCGGCGGGGGTTAAAGTGGGTGTCCTTCGGCTGCCAAGCGCGCTGCCGCTCCCTGCGTGCGGGTGCGGGGTGCGTGCGGGGGTGCGGGAGCCAAAGTGCCGGTCAGTGATGGAGCCGCTGCCATGACAACCCCGGGAAGTCAGCCTGCGTGCCGCGCAGGGATGCTCCCGGCCAGCCGCGCCGGCGGGGCTGGGATGCTGCCGCTCGCCCGCGCCCCGTCCTCCCCAGTTCTGCGCTGAGCGGGCGCTGGGAGAGCAGCCTCCGCCCCCCAGCCTCGCTCCTTCGGGGAGGCTCCGGGACCCGCTTTGCAGAGCCGAGGAGCGGTGGGGACGTCGCCTGCAGCTCCGCGGGGAAGTTTCGATCTTGCGACAGAATCGGATTTGGGGAGCTTTTTTTTTTTTTTTCTCTTCTTCTCCGTTTTCCTCTTCCCTCTCTTATTTAAACAAAAGAGCAACAGCCAGCAAACGACCCAACTCCAAGCCCGTTTCGCTCCCCCAGCCTGCTTTTATGGCCGCCCTCCCTTTCCTGCCAGAGACACTTACGTTTCCTCCTTGGGTTATAAACTTTTGATGCCAGATCTCCGCAGCGCGTGCCCAACTGAATCTTAAAGTAGCGTCTCGAGCAGACACAGATCTGTGACCTTCATCTCTTGCTCTGCACCTTCTCTCCTCCTCTTCCTCCTCCCCCCAGCCCTCCCGTCCTCCTCCTTCACCCAAGGATACTGGGGACTCCCTCCGGATGCCGCTCGGCAGGCTCAGTGCTCGCAGGCTGCCTTTCCAGGGGCTCTCCTGATCTCCGTGGAGCTCCGCATCGCTCGCCTCCGCGCCTGCCCCGGTGGTTTTGCTCCCCCCCGTCCCCACACACACGCACCCCCTCCCTCCTCTCCCCCCTTTTCGCTCCTGGTGGCCTTGTCGGGTGTGTTTTTTGCCTGTTGGAAAAGTCCCTGCTGCCCAGGATGGGGGTCGGTGGGTGCTTAGCCCTGCCCTGGAGGTGCCTAGTCGTCCTCTGTCTCAGGCTGCTCTTCCTTGTGCCCGCAGGAGTGCCCGTGCGCAGCGGAGATGCCACCTTCCCCAAAGCTATGGACAACGTGACTGTGCGACAAGGGGAGAGTGCCACGCTCAGGTAGGAGCAGCTGCCTTCCTGCCTTGGGGGGGGGTCCCGGGGTGCTGGGGGGGCGGCGAGGCACTGGCTGCACCCAACGGGGGGCTGCACCCAGCGGGGCAGCTGGAGAGTCCTGGGACCAGCTTGCGAGTTCGCTGGCATCCCGGGGGCTCACCACCGGTGTGGCGGGGGACCCCCAGCTCGGGGCAGGGGGGACCGGCTGCAGCGCGGGGCTGGCACCCTCCTGCCGGTGCTGGCAGGGGGCTGCGGGTGCCAGACGTGGCGCTGACAAAGGGACTTAGGTGGCAGACAGTGAGTTAGCGCTGCCTGCCACTCCTGAAGTTGTCTCCGTGCGTGCGGCTGGCTGGGAGGGAGGGGGTCCGGGCTGCCCGCGCCCCACCAGCGTGCATCGCCGGCGGGCTCTCAGGGCTGCGATGCCTCGGAGGTGTCAGCGTTTCGCCTTGATCACTTTATAGTCTCTGCACGAATCTGTTAATATCAAATCAATCTTTTACTCCAGGGGTGCATCTTATGAATTCTGATGGATGTTTTACCTTACGCGGTTTGCTGTAGGAGAAATGCAGGCAGCTTATACGCAGATGGGCCACTTCTAGGCTGCACAATACAGCAGATCATCCCTTTTCATTTCCTGAATGAGTTACAGGTGTACATGGTGCATTACCCATGTAGGATATCAGCTCTCAATAGACATCACAGCGGTGAGGCCAGATGAGCAGATAGCAGCCCAGGGCTGCGGGTGGCACTCAGCTGGTGTCGGGGCTCTGGGTCGTGCCGTGCGTGCTTCAGCCCTGGCAGCCAAGGGAGGGCCTGAGCTGGTTCATTCTCCTGGGCAAGCAATGTGGGGATTTGGGGAAGGGGCACGGGCACGGTGGGGTGTGAGTGGAGCAAGTCCGGAGGAGTCAGTCTGCTGCTTTCTCTGCAAAGTGAGCAGCGTGAGCAGTCCCTCGCTCAAACCTGGAGTAACGGGGCTGCAGCAGAGAGCAGCTGCTCTTCCCGAAGCCAGGCGCGGGGATGGCACAAGCAAGCCAAGTGTGTCACGCTCTCCGTTAGCAGCTGAGCCGTCACGGGGCTGTGAAGCGGGTGCTGGTTCGAGCGGAGGCTGCTCCGCTTGCTGGAGGGTCAGGCAGGCTCTCGGCAGCTGGTGTGGTCTTTGTAGAGGGGAAACATTTGGTGCATAGCGTGGCGGTGGGAAACAGCCTCTGGCTCAAGGGCTCTATGCTGCCCACAGCGTGGAGAAAGGCGCTGGTTGCTTGTCTGCTCAGATGGCAGGGACGTTTGGGTGCGACGAGCGGTGCCGCTCCCCACTGTCCCCTCCGCGGAGCAAAGCCCCAGGGGACACTGCAGGAGGCCCCACATTGGCATTGTGGGCATGCAGAACGCACCGAATTGGTGCAGCAGCTTGATTTCTGGCTAGGGCTAAAGATAAGCCCCCTGACATCCCCAAACCTGCCCAGCATGTGGGCTCCGAGCCGGTGCAGGGCTGCGGTGGTGCAGCACTTCAGGACGTTGCCCATGCCAGGCTCCCCGCTGGGTGCCTGCAGCTGGGGACACGCTGGGACACCTTTGTCATCACACCGTGGAACGGGGGCCATGGCAGAGCACAGGGCACGTTTCCTTGTGCTCTTAAGAAGTGAATTTCAATGATGATTAACCTGAGCTGGACTGAGCAAGGCAGTTTAAAGAGAAGACAGCCCCCCAAGAGATGCCTTTGGCCTTGGTGCTCTTTTCCTTGCTGTCTGAATTCCTCTCGCTGGTGACGTGCGGGGTTGGGGCTCCCAGATCGATGCTCGTGGAGGGCAGAGCAGAAGCGGTGCCTGTGGGCTCGCTGGGGGCGAGTGGTGCAGGGGGCTGAGCCCCCTCCCCGGGGTCCCCACAGCTTCTGGGCTCTGCGCCGGCCGAGGTTGCCACCAGCAGAGGGCTGACTTGGATTTCTGGTGGTTTTTTTTTTTTTTTTAAGCTTCTGGCCTCTTTTCTGTGCTGCTTGCAAGAGCGGATGTTTGTGAAGCAGCCAGCTCTGGAGTGGGGAGTGGGTTTAGCCTTCCTGTAAAAACCTCCACAGCCCACTGTGAGACTCTGGGTGCTGGTGCTCAGAGGAACCCCTGCCCCAAAAGCGCTTCCTCTCCACCCGTTTCCCTTCTCAGCATCCACTCCTGCCCATGCTCTCTGGTGCATCTTTCCCATGCTCTCACCTCCTCCCTTTTCCTCCTCAAGTTCAGCGTTCCCTGCCGCAGTCGCTCCCAGGCTCCTGGCCTCCAGCTCCCTTTTGCCCTCAACCCCCCCATCTCTTCTTGCATTGCTGTTTCCCAGTGGCCCCTCTCCTCCCTCCCACCCCCGTTTCCCTGCTGCTGCCCCTCTGCAGCCTCTGGGCAGCAAGCAGTCTTCCCTTGGGGCCCGGAGCTGGGGAAGGCATTGCAGACAGCAGCCCGAAGTGGAGCATTTCAAGGATTTGGCCAGGATTTATTTGAGGTGTCCTATGGAGAACTAGGAAGGGGGACTTGCCCTGGGCCCAGCAGAGCAGTCACGCAGCTGGCGTCAGTGCTGCAGGGCGATTCGGGAGCAGAAAGCAGCGCGGTGCGGGGTGGAGGTGTGCAGAAGCACCACGCAGCAGGTTTGAGGGGCTCCTATGGGAAGAGTTGCATTAGAGCTTTGCTGGGCAGGGGAGAAGTCACAGTGCGGTCCTCAGAGTGGCTTTGGGTCTTTACGAGTGGCTGGTGGTGAACATCCAGCGTGGGGCCCCTCACGCGGGTTGCTCCTGGCAAATAGCACGCTCTCGTGCAACCACAGCAGGAGCAGAGCTGGTGTCCCCTGCTGTCCTCCCTACAGCGTGGCACGTAGCCTGGGGCTCAGACCAAAGATAACCGAGACCCTTGATTCCAGAACTCACGTGCAGAATTAGCCACAATCCTGCCGGGTCTGGAGAGGCCAGGTTCGTCCAGTACTGCCATCAGGTCGTGAGATGGGCTGAGCCTTCGAGTCTCGCTGGCTTCAGGAGGGCTGATGGAAGCTCTTGGCTTTCCAAGATCCATTCCTTAAACCTCCATTGCATTGCAGAAAGGAGATGTGAGAAAGAGCGGAACGGCACGCTAGTGGTGGGGGAAACCTGGAGGCTTCTCAGGCTGGTTGTTGTTTTCCTGTATCGGATTTTGGGTGCTTCCCTCTCCATCTCTCCACCCTTTTTCCTGGGGAGGCTCAGCATAATCCTTGCAGAAATGAAGGCTCCATCTGCAGGCAACTTCTAGGTCATCTTAGATCCGCAGCAAATGATTCCCCTGCTTTAAGCAGAGATTGTTGATAATTCACTACTTTTTATTGTAAGAACAATTCCCATAATAGTCATGCACCTTTCCTCTCCAGGGAACTCAAGGCAGTTTGCAAGTTCTCTGTGTACTATTAAAAATAAAATTGAGCTTCCTGCTCCCTGACTCTGAAATACAAAACCTGCTGTGAAGCGGGGCAGGTGTTTGGATGACAGCAGTAACCCATGCTACGCACTAGTTTGGGACACGAAATGGAACAGCGAGCACACCGGTAACCCGAAGGGATGTAGCTGGAGGAAGGTCACGGTTTAATTTCCCAGCTGGGATTTGACGTGGAAACAAGGATTAAGTTTCTGCTTTTGGGATGAGTGCCACTGAGCCTCAGCTTGCTACGCGCGGCGCTGCTTGGATGCGTGCCCTGTGAGCCATGGGGCATGGACATCCGTCCCCTGGGATGGCATGGGGGTGTCGCGGGCAGGTCCCCAGCCCATGTGGCAATCGCAAAGGACTGAGCCCAGCTGGAAACCTTGCCTTGTGTTTTATCCCAGCTGGGAGCATCTTCCCCATCGCAGAGTTTGAACCGGAGTGCAAAAGCGATCCAGGCAGCAACTGAACTGCAGGCAGTGCTGCTGCTGTGGCAAATATTCAAGTGGTGTAAAAGCAGGGATGTATAGTAAATCGGGTCGTATTGCTGTGCCGCCAGCAAATCGACCTTTTATAACAGGCATCAGTACAGTTCATAAAGACGTAAAACAACAGCTGCTCAAAATTTCAAGGCTTTATAGTTTTATCTGTATTTAAGAAATATTGGCACTTTTTTTAAGACAAAGGCAGTGCTTGTGGGTGCCTGGAGGGAGCAGCTGAGAGGGGGTGTGCCAGGTTTTCTCCTTGGCTGTCATTGCAGGGACACCAGGACGTGAGGAGGTGCCTTGGCTGCTCTCTACCTCAGTTTCCCCATCTGTAAAATGGAGCTGATAGCAGTTTTTTCTCAGATGTGATTAGAAGAAATGACTGTGCAGAGATGGTGATAAGATTATATAAGAAATATTAGGCATCTATACCTAGGCTTCCCACTAAGCAAAATAATAGAGATGTTTTTTCCCTGTACTTAAAGGCAGGTTTTCTAGTAAAATTCCCCCCTCCACCTTTCCATTCACTGCTGGCAAGCCCATGGCCTCCCCTGTTGTTTGTCAATGAGGAGGACCACAAGAACAGTGTAGCTCTACTAATTCACACTGAAGACTCCATGACTCGCTGTATTTTGCCAATTAGCGAGTATGAGAACAATTCCAATTAAAAATAAAAAGCCAGAATAAAACATCATGAGATGCTGTTCTTCCATTTATTTTTGCAATTATAGTTTTAATTATTTCTGACAATGCTTCTTTTTTTTTTTTTTTGTAATAATCTACCGCAGTCTATTTCCCAACACACGATGAGGCCTCAGTAAAATAAAACCAGCAGGAGCAGGCAGCAGGACCACGGTCTCTGGGCATAGGTCTGGAAGTCAGGAAATCAGATTTTTTTGCCTGCCGTATTGTTCTCGGATGTAGGCTTGGTCAAACCGCTCGCTGGTCCTCAGTTTCCCTACCTGTTAATGGGGGTTGTGACACTTGCCCGCCACCGTGCAATGTGTAAGCGTGGTACCTGACGGAGAACAGAAGCATTAACGCAGACACGTCTCTGCTGTTAAATCCTTGCTGAGAAGTGGGAAGAGACTGCCGCTTTTTGTGTGCAAATGCTAAAAGCATGGGGATTAGCGAGGAGCAGATTACTGAGGACTTGCTCCATCGCTGCCCCCTTCCTCCCCCTCCTACCCAAAAAGTTTTCTGGAGCAGCTAAATATATACCTGCCGTTTCCAAGGTAGAGCTCGCTGCATGTAGGAGCTGTAATTGGCGACTCGGTGAAATTACAGCCACAGATTCTGGCATTTGGATCCTCCTGGCTGGCATAATAATTTCTCCCTAGGTAGCTGGTATTTAACTTGTCTTATCTGCTCCTGATAGTTATAATTACAGTGCCCGCTAATTTCACTGTAACGCTGCAGCCGCTGAGGGGTGTTGGAGGGCTCCCTCCATGCCAGCCCCGTGCACGGGGACGGGCGCTGGTGCCCAGGTGCAGATGCCAGCGCCACTGGGGCTCTGCCCTGGGTGTAGGCACAGACCCCATCTCAGTGGCAATGCTGCAGGTTTCAGTGGTCCGCACGGAGAGCTAGAGCCCTGCTGAACGCGGACCGCAGCCAGAAAAGCACATTTTGCAGAATGCAGCGAGCCTGGTCCGGCTCTGCGATGAGAGGAGGAGTTGTCACTTGCTGTCACCTCTTGAAGGGCCGGGACTCAAGTGCCGCTGCCTACCAAGAAGCCAACCTCCACGCTAAGCTGTTGAGCTCTGCTAGCCAGAAATAGTTACAAGCAGCGATATTCAGCTCCGGGGGATGAGACTGAACTGTTAGTAATCCTTTCGCAATAGCATACACAAGATCTTTTTGCAAGCATAATAAACTCCCCTGGCTGGTGAGCAGTAATAGCTGTCCTTCCCTGGATAAGGCATGCTGCTCCTAGAGCGCCGGTCTTTGTTTCTAGAAAGGGATTAGGTGTTAACGCTGCAAAATGAAACCGGGGCACAGCGGCTGTCTTTCACGTTCCCGGTTTCCGAAGAGTTTCTCTGTTCCCTTGACTGCTCTCACAGTTTGCCTCCTCTACGTAGATCCTTCCATTTCTCAGCCCTAAAACGCGGGTACTTTTTACAACAGCTGGACATATTGTTTTAAGTGATAATCTTTAGATACCGCAGCTGAGCAGACAGTTCATAAGGAATATCTGATTCAGTGACTATCACTTCTTCCGTCCTTGCAAGCAGCCTTTGAGGGTTAGGATGTTCTGTTTTTTCTTCTTTTTTTTTGTTTTTTGTTTTGTTTTTATTAAGGAGAAAAATAATTCCCCCACTGCCTCTGCCAGCAATTCTTAGCCTCTAATGGGTTGTTAACTGCTGGTTTGACTTGATGTGTAGGTCTTGTCTTCCTTGACAGACAGAACCCTTCAAGGTCAGACCTTCTGAGCAAAAGGCTCACATATTGTGCTTCTGTTTTCCTATGAATATTTCCCAAGATTTGCTTACAGTGAGTTGTTTCCATGACTGTACTCATGGATGGACTTGTTCCTCAGGATACAAATGGGTTTCAAAGTCTGCTTCTCCACTGAGGAGGAGGAGGATGAAAATAGCAGCTGTTGTGGGGTAGCATCAGGTCAGTTGGTGGTGAGTTATGCTGGCTGGGGCAAGGTGCTTTGTGCCGTCCCCAGTGCAAGAGGAGTTGAGAGCAGAGAAACCCGAGGAGTTGTTGCAAAGTGAGAGACTGCCAAGTGGTAGAAGATTGCCGTGCTTCTTCTTCTCTCGGTGTGCTGAGACTTGTGTGTGTTGTCACCTCCTGGCTCCAGCTGGAGAGAAGAGGGATGGGAGGCCGGGAGGGTAAAAGTGCAAGAAGAGAGAGAAAAGTTAGGAGGGGAAAAAGAAAATGGTATGTGCAAGAAGGGAATGAGTAAAGGCTGGGGGCGGGAGGAAAAGCAGAGTGAATGGAAGCAAAAATTATGACCGGTGACTCCCGTTGCGGGGCTCGCGGAGTTCAGTGCTGAGTTCCCAAATCAGAGCCAGCCGCCAGCACGGCCGGCCAGGCCGCGGGGAGAGCGCTGGTGCAGGTCCCTGATAGGGACGGGCTTTGCTTTAAGGCAGCCCACTGGTACCCGCGTCCCGGCACACGTCACAGTGGGGCAGAGCTTCCCCCGCCTCCTATTTATTTATATTTTCCCCTCTGTGTTTGCATGTGCGTGTATATACGTGTGTATGTGTGCATGTGTATATATATATATATATATATAAAGTCTAACAAATTTCTAACCCATATAAATCCAATTACCCATGTTTTGCCTGCAGGGAGCGAGGGAGATTAATGTTTGGTATTTTGGCAGGAATGTAAAAAGAAATAGGTGGTAATAACAATGAAGGCTCGTAAAAAGGAGCCGATAGCCGTGTCTGCGCCCGGGCACCCGGCCATAATTCTGGTGGCACCCTCCTCCCGCGGAGGGCCAAGGAGGAGCAGGAGCTTCCTGGGTGCCTGGCCACTCGTCCTGTGAGCGGTGGTGATGTTAATGTGACCAGAACGGAGGCTGGTAAAAAAGAAATGCTGTGTGCTCCCAGGGCACCTTCTCGTAATGCATCCTGCTCCATGTTGCTGGTTGAGTGATGCTGGCGCCGTGGGAGCGTGCTGCTTTTATCCCCATTTTACAGAGAGGCAAGCAAGTCCCAAGGAGGAGGATGAATGTTTTTTGGAAGGAGAGATGGAGCTAAGCTCCCTGCAGGTCTCCGTAAGGGGACTTTAGTCTGGTCAGTGGTAAACAGTCACCGCAAAGCTGTACTCATCACACCGCAGTGCTACTTGGCTTCATCCCGAGCGGCATCTCAGTGCGGGATTTGCGCTGTCTGTCCTGCGTGGTGAACGTGGGCACCTTTGTAGGCGCTCGGGAGGGTTTAGGGAGTGCAGAAAGGCTGTGCTCGAGTGCTTGAGTGCAAAGCGAGCGGGACATGGACCTGAACGAATGACGGATGCTCCCAGTGGATGTGTTGAAGGCTTAGCAAGGAGGAGATGTATGCGGCGGGGACTTGCAGCCGTGCTGAGCAGAGCCCGTTGCTCGTGCTGCCGTGGGGACCTTGCCACCCTTCCTGCGCTGTCGAGAGGCACCTCTCCTCCCTCGGCTCTGACACTTGGGAGCCGCTCATCATCCTTCACTGATACCCTCCATTCCGTCACCCAGTTAGATCTGCTCTCGGGCAGGGTGCTGCTCTTTGCATCCCCGGCGTCGCGGGTTCAGCACAGCGGGTGGCATCCTGCGCTGCTCCCTCCACAGTCACCCGCGGCCACGTGTTAATCACGGTTCAAATATTGCATCCCTACAGCAGTTTCTGCCTTCTCGGCTGGCTTTGCATCAGGCTCCTTGCTCTCGGTTTATTACCACCACCAGTTTTATAACCCACTTTATCAGATGACTTTTTTCTTTCCTTTTTTTTTTTTTGTTAGAGCATAACCCATGAACAACTCATCATTTCAGAAAGAGGGAGAGAGCCGTGAGCAGAGGAGAAAGCCTCCGTGCTTACACCTTAAATGAAGAGGCTGCTTTACAGTGTTGTTGCATTTAATTCAATCAAGGTGGTTAAAGCTGAGATTTAAGGTTCTTTGTGCGAACACAGGAGTTGCTCTGATGCAGCAGCAGGTAGAGGAAAAGATTGAGCCCATTTCCAAGGAGACTTGAAGTAACTGTTGGAAGCAGCCAGGCCTGGAGCTTGCTGCAGCAGTGGCTACCTTTGGAAGCTGTTAGCATTCGCGTCACATCTAATCTCTCCCTCCGTCACCCTCCCTGCTCTTGCTCCTTATTCCAATATATCCCTATAAGTGGAATTGATTAGTTTGGCTTTTGCTTTTTTTTTTTTTTTTATAACTAGGGGGAGGGCTGATTTTAATTAATGTTCTTAACTGTATGATAATTATGCTGGCTGGTCCCATCACTGTCTGAGTCACCCTCTCCTCCCTAGTTCCTGTGAGGAGGCTGTTTGGACTTAATTAAAGTTAGGGACCCAGGGCTGGCGGGAGCAGCGGGAGGCTTGCTGGGCTTTTGATGAAATGATTGCTGTGGGGGAAGCGAGTTTCTTCCTGGAGCAATAGATCGTGATGCTGAGACACCATTATGACCGTCTGGTTTGACCACCCCCATAAAACAGGCCATTGCATTTCATCCGGCGTGTCCCACCTCGCGCCCGTAAGCTCCTGGAGGTGATGGTACCTTTGCTTTTGGAAGGTGCTGGGTCGTGGGCTGAAGATGTCCAATGCTGACAGCATCACCGGCCCCCATAGGCATGCCGTGATGCTTCGCTAACACTTTAACGCCCTGTTTTGAGTCAGAAGACATCCATGGGTCTTTCTCATCTCTAATTTCAACATTTGTGTCAGCAGACAGTGCTGCCACCAGAGCTCAAATGCAGCCCAAGCGAGAGCTTAACAAGCTCCGAGAGCTGTCCAGAAACTTATGCTGACACCAAGTGACAGACTCTCAATTGATATCCTCCGGAGACTTTAAACTCACTTCCGCAAGGTTTCCAAAACTGGTTTTGTCTCATACCTGAGGAATCCTTTATCTGCTGCGACGCCTCGCCTGCCTTGCCTCATTGCTCTTGACGTTCCTCTTTGTTCCCTGCTGCAGCGCGGGTAAACTCCTCTGAACACGGCAAAACTCTTTAGGGAGGCTCCTCTGGCTCTCTGCACCTCTGCTGGTCTGATCTGCTCTCCTACTGGTGTTCCCATATACCTGGGCTGGGTGCTGCTCCCTCCGGGCTCTGTAGGGAAGGGGCTGCTTGGTAATGTCCTGCACGACTCGCACGGAGGGCTTGGAGACCGTCCACAGCTCACAAATGTCTCTGCGCTGTGCTTGACTTCGTGCAGGGCTCCTGGTGCAGGAGTGTGCCTGGGTTGGCATTTTGGGATGCCACTGAGGGCTTTCAGTGCTCCCGAAGTAGCGACATGCTCTCACTGATATCTCGTACACTCCATCCATCGCATCCAACGGTGCCCCATGTCAGAAAGTCCAGAGAGGAGCACATTCACTATAAGGTCTGGATGCTTTGCCTTCCAGGCAACGGGGAATGCCGCCCACTGCAGGATGACTTTAGAGCCATCCCCAGCAGGGATTATGCTGCAGCTGTGTCCCTTTTGGTGACAGCCCGAGGTAGACTCCGTAAAGCTGGCTTCCAGCTGAATCCTGTTTTTTACTGGACTATCCCTGCCATACCCCAGCCTTTGCCACCCCTCTCCTAGCCCACCATCCCGAGCCAGGAGCCATCGATGGTGGCCAAGACCACATCGTCCTGGCTGCAGGATCCCCTCTGGGAAAGAGCTCTGACATCTGCTCGGCACTCGGCCTCGCTTTTCGAAACCCGTGCTTTGTCCTGGTGATGCTGAGCTTGCAGTGGTTTTTCAAGACTGATGCTGCGCTTAGTGGGGTGCTGCCAAACCCACTGAGTCCAGCAGGTTATTTCCCTTCAGAAGCCATTTATCTTTTCCATTTCAGACACAAGCTTCAGTCTCTCATCTTTCTTTTCCTCCCACACTGAAGGAGCCTGTTGCTCTGAACCCTCCCAAATAACTGGTGCTGCCCGCCCAGGGTCAACGCCCACCTGAGGGGCACAGGGACATCCTGGAGAGGACAAGCAGCGATGGGGAGCGGGTGCGAGGCACCGTGCCCTGCGGTGATGGGGTGGCAGGGCTTGGTGGGCTCCTGCAAGGCCACCTGACATTTATCAGTTCCTTTCTGTTTATTATCCAGAGGGATATTGCTCCAGACTTCAGCCCGTGCGTGTCTTTCCTGATCAGGTTTTCTGGGGAGGCCGCCCTGTGGGCTGGTGGGATGCCAGCAGGTCCTGGGCTGGGTTTGAAAGCTCTATTCTGGCAGGGAATTGGCAATTTGTCTCCGTTTCTCGGGAGATGAGTGGACTGAGAGAGAAGCTGAGAAGCAAAACATCAAGCGGAAAGGTTGGGAGCGCCTCAGGCTCTGCCACTGCCTCTCGCTGTGACCTTGGGCACCTCGCCTACCCCAGGGCTTTGATGTCCTCAATTAAAGAGCAGGGGCTCCCAATTTCCTGATTTTTATTTTTGTTCTCCACAGTAGAGGACTGAGATCCTTGGCAGGGGGTTGCACATAGCCAAGCACTTTTGAAAATCCTACCCAAAAGTCATCCTCAAGAGCAAGGCTCTTTGTCATTAAACACCAACTTCATAGTACAAGAGAATGTGTGATGGTTATTAAAGTTTAACAACTGTGTGTATCTATTACCTAGCTGTTAAATCTTTATATGCCTTAAATAATCAATTGATATTTAATTAGCATATAGTACAATTGCTGCCTTCCTAAATCTATAATGATAAACCAAGTTACAAGTTATTGGACATTAATTACTAGCTGATGATTAGAAACAGTAAGACATTTACCAGCCTCATCCCAGATATAATACAGCGTGTCCGCTGCACGCTGCAGAGCTAAACCGTGCTCACTGTCTCTTAATAATCAATGGGTGTTTAACATGCAATATTTGTCTAATTAGCACTAAATTAAATCCTCATTGACAACACTTCAGGGTAAGAGATCTGCATCAAATATGATGGATTAGACACGGAAGGCCTGTTACCGTAAGCAGGAGACGTGCGTGTCATTTGCTCTGCTTGTCACGGCTGGCACGTGCCTCCGTGTGAGTGTCAGCCCGGCCCTGGGGGGACAGGGGAGTGAGTGATGCCTCGGTGTTGGATTGACAGTCCTGGAGACCCCAGGTCCCTCTTCACTCGTGTGATGGATACCAGCAGCTCTTCCCTGCACCCTCCCTGCTTCCCATCCCGCTTCACCCACGGACGTACCCCTGCCTCTACCCGTGAGGACGAGCTCTGGGGTGGAACCAGGGTGGTTTCCCGCTGCTTTGTGCTCAGAAAGTGCTTTAATAGCAGGCTGAAGTGATGGCTGATGGCCCGTGTCCACGTCCTGCCTCTGCCACAAGTGTCCCTGTAGGATCTTCAGGGAGTCGTTAAATCGCCTTGTGCTGGGACATTTTCCAATGAAGGATGCCAGTCCTTCTTGTCCCCCTCTCTTGTTTGTCCTGCGTGCTTGGCCACTCACTTTTGGGGTGCCTCTGTACTCTGAGGCCTCATTTGGGTGACGAGGAGAGGGAAGATGCTAGCGGCGTTAACCTGACTTCACATCAGTGATGCTGGGCATGGGATGGGAGCAGCCCCGCCGCCCACCGAAGCCCTGGGGTGGGTGGAAGAGCCCCCCTCGGGGCAGTTCGCGTGGGGAAGTGCCTTGCTGCAGTTTGTCAGCAAATGTGGAAGTTGTTTTGTGAGAGCAGTGGGATGGATTGCATGGCCTCCGGCTCTTTCTGAGAACCAGCCTGTCCTTCACACTCAGCGTGGATGTAATTAACTGTGCTGATAGGATGTTATGCCAACAGCAAAGCAGAAAACACCAGAAAATGAGTCAGAAGCAATACCCGGGCTGTTTGGCGTGCTGCACGGCTCGTCTCCCGCTGCACGGCATATGCATGGGCATCGCTGCAGCCTCCCCCTGCTTCTGAAGGAGGGCAGGATCAGTGCTCCAGAGAGGAGCAATAAAACACAGGTTGGGTTTTGGGAGGTTCCCTGCAGGGTCTGGCATTGCTTTGTTTTACCTGAGCTGTTTTGTCTGCGTGCAGGTGAGATGAACGGTCCCTGAGAGGTGCTCCTCTCCCTGGGTGCACAGGGATGTTGGATATATAACTTCCAGCTCCTAGCTCCTTCCTTTTGCTCTCAAGAGCAGGTCCTGGTTTCTAACTTACAGGTCTTTCTCTGCCCCCCAGGAGCCCAGGTTCTGCAAAGTGCAGAGCCCTGCCAGGTGGGATTGATGTCTCCTGCACCCTGCAGGAGCTGGGATGAGAAAGAAGAAAAAAAAAATAAAAATGACTTCCAATTAGCAATTGAAATTGTTCTTAAAGAATTTGCCTATTCTGCAAGGAATGTGTAGTAATTGATAGCAATTTCTAGCAATTAAATACAAATTAATTCGTGCTACTGAGTAGCAGTTTATTTATGGCTCTGTATTTATGGGCACTCCCTCTCCTTAAAAATATCATCGTTGCTTTTGATAAGTAATTAGAGTTTACTGAATAATTTCCCAACGTAGGTATGAATTTTAAATAATTTTTACTACCGAGCAAGTGTTTCATTGTATTGCTGAGCGAGGAATTATCGTTATTTATACCACAGCAATGCCTAGAGGCTGGGACAGGCACCGTGCAAATGTACAGCAAGGAGACGGTCCCTGCCCAGAGTAGCTTTCAGAGTTTACACCTCCTGTCTCCGTAGCAGGCTCCTGAGCATGCTTTGCTATCGATAAGGGCCTGTGTTCTCCCTCTGCTTCTCCCAGGCTGAGCAGCCCGTTGCACCGCTGCAGCACGGGCTGCAAGCAGCGGCTCCGTCTGCAGCCCTGCTTCACCTTCCTCCTGCCTGGGGAGAGCATTTGCCGCGTGTCCTGGGGAGTGGAAACTCCCCGGCAGTGGAGGTGATGGTCAACCGCTCACAAGAGGAGCGAGGTGGTGAACAGAAGTCATGCCTTGCGATTCGTTTACTGCTGTTTTGCGTTCGAGGTGCCTTCTATTCGCCCTGTGCTTTTTCTAAGACTTTCAGATGATCTCGGACCACGGTTGCAAGCTTTTAGAGGTACTCCTGCAGTTACGCGCATACGCGGTAGCTCTTTAACAGACGAGAGCTTTGTGTAGTCGTGTTTCCAGGACTTGCAGATCTGGGGGGAGAGCAGCGTCTGGTTTAGTGCTGCAGGTGGGAGCTGGCAGTACGGCAGCACTCTTGGAGAGAGCTCTGACCAGAAGAGTGTTTTAGGAAAGCCGTGCATCCCGAATGCCTTCCGCCAGGCTGTGTGACTCCCCCTGAAACACTGGGGGGATGCCCGGGGGGCAGGACCCACCCAAGGGCAGCGTGTGAGGGAGAAGTGGTTGAGAAGAGGTATTTGTATTATTAATACCTGATCTCTCCGAAGAATACGAAGCAGTCCAGGGAAGCGCAGGCACTGAATGCCAGCTGATACATGGTTTACCAAATGTGGTAGTCATCTTAAAAGTGCTGCAAACAAGACAAGCTGGCCAGACTGGAGGGAGCATGCTAATTAAAGCACACGGCAACACCATCCACACGGGGAACATCCCGGGGAGAGGAGAGCAGGCATAGCTTGCTTGCTGCGGCGCGGCGTTCGGAAGCGAGCTCGGGAGCTGGCAACAGTGCTTGGGCTTGCGGCATCACTTGGGGGTATGCTCAAAAGTGCAGGCTGTGCGCCCTAGATGTGTTTTAGGGGTCCTGAGGGGGAATGTGCTCCTTTCACCAGCCGCGAGGGTGAGCGTGGGGTCCTCAGAGAAGTAAATAGTACCCCGTGCCAGTAATGTGTAGGGGACAGCAGCAGCTGTAGGGGGACAGCGTTGGGATTTACCACATAGATGTTATAGCCTTATATGTTATTTGGGAGCTTTGAGGCTGCTTGGACCTTTTGGAGCATCGCTGAAGTGCCTGGACCCACGGCTGCTCCTGTCCCCTTTGTCACCTGCGGGTAGCAGGGTCAGTCCCTGCGTGTCGCTGCGCTGCCTGCTCTGGCTCATTTCTGGCTTCATTACAGAGCTTGATTAAATGGTGCTTGTAAAGCCAAGGGTTGGGAAAACACGCAAAGGGACTTTCCTAGTCTTCTGAGGCACTCAGATACCGCCAGGACAGATGCTGAGGGGATAGAGACGGAGTTTGACATTGTGGCTGCGGTAATGAGATGGAACCCGTTAGGGCAGCCTCCTCCTGGGGTCCAGCAACCTCTGAGGAAGGGAGAAGGTTGAGACAGAGCCTCGGGATCTGGAAAAGGCTCCCTCTGAAGAGGAAGAGAGTAAATTGGACAGCTGTCCTGGCCTTGAGAGGAGCTGGGGACAGCTTGCTCTGAGACGCGGCTTTTGCAGAAGATAGGGTGGGGAGAAAACAAGGGTGAGAAGGTTTTGACCTGAGCTTCTCGCTTCTGTATCTTACTTTATAGAGTCTGTGTGTGATTGTGTGTGTGCAGCCAGCGATATTGCTCATGCTATCAGAGTGCACAGAGCTGGATTTAGCCTTTATCTCGTGGGCTGTGCAGCTGCTGTAACATCACAGAGCGTACACAGCGCGTGGGGAGACGCTAAGAAAGGGGACTGCTCGCCACCTCTCCGTGAATCCTCAAGGAGGGCATGGTCTCCTAGGCTATCAGCTCAAACCTATCTCTGGTTCCTCTTGTGGGTCTTTGGAGGCTGGGAAAGGCTGTGGAAAGAAGGCAGCTCTTATGGCAAGGGAGCTGCCTGGTCTGGGACAGGCTGCAAGGCCCCTCTGAGGATACGAGAAGGTCGCCTTGGCAAGGACAGGCGAGGGAGTGACTTTTAAGGGTGAGGAGCAACTTCAAACCAGCGTGCTTGTGGTCTTGAACTCTCCTGATCTAGCAGCCTTCACTGAAATTTCACAGTCCAATTACTTCGTGCTGTCTTTCCCATGCTGGAGGAGCATGGAGCTTTCCTCCCTGCCCATCTGCACACCTCGTAGCACGCTTCACTTAAACGTTTTCCTTTTACATGTTCCCTGCTGCTGCTAGGGTCTGGGGCATGGTGGTAGCTTTCATCTCCTCTCCTTTCTTGTGATGATTCAGAGCTGGTGGCTTTTGGCCTCTGCACTACAGGTCTGCAGTTTGTTAGGAGCTGTTTGTGGTGTGCTGGTATGTGGAGCGGAGATGCTGCGGACCCTTTGGATTAATCGGCCGCCTGACTACAAGGGACGAGACCCGGTGACCCAGCAAGTGCCCTCTGGGAGCTGCATAACAGCCCCGCTCTCGCCCTGCGATCTGAGCACGCTGGCACCAGGCTGGTGTCTGGACATGGAGATCTTAGCAGATCGTCGAGACTTTCAACTGCGGTCTCTGATGGCCCCGCTCTCCCTTCCGGCAACTCTGAGACGCTCGCTTGTGTGATTAACTTCACATCCAAAAAGTCACTGCCTCTGTAAAGCTTCAGGACTCAGCCAGTGCTTCTGACTGGTTGAATGCCCCGCAAGCCTCCAGACAAGGGTCAGCAAGGCTGCTGCTGTCAGAGGAGCTCAAAGGCTCCAGGTTTGAAAGCAAGAGTACTTCTCTGCTCTTTGATTGCGTAGTGAAGTGCCTGCAGACTGCAAGGGATGTAAACAGGGAGTTTGGGCAGCCTGACGGCTGCCGAACAGGTACACTCGAGCTCCTTCTGCACAGAGCATGGCAAGGGAGCGCCGCGGCGTGATGCTAACAGATGTCAAAATCTCTGCGTGGTGAGCAGGAGGTTTCCAGAGGTGATCGGAGTGGCTCCATCTGGTCTGAAGGCTGCGTCCCCGGTGCAGGGATGAGGAGGCTGGCCTCACTGAGGTGGAGAGGAGGGAGCTGAGCTGCCCAAATCCCTTCTGGAATAGTCATGGTTAAACTCCCGCGGCAGGATTGCTCACCAGTGATTCACCAGCCCTGTGCTGCTAACACTAGGGCTGCTCTCCCTTGCTGTCTGCAGCAACAATACACGGGGAGGGGGATCAGCGCTGCCTCTGTGTCATCCCCAGGGAGTTTTTGGTGGCTCTGAAGTGCCACCGCATGGATAGCCACCTCGGCCAGAGCTGGGGGTTAAGACGAGGACATCGCAGAGCGGATGCCGAAGGCAGAGGTGGTAGTGCTGGTGGCACATGTGCGTGGGAGTTGCTCTCTGGTCGCCCCACTGTGATGACTCTCCAGCATCTTGCTGGCCATGCGTGGGCCAGGGACAGTCCCCGTGTTGGGCAGAAGACTGGGGAGCAAGTGGATGTGAAGACTTGGGGTGCAGAGGCGCCTGCCAGTGTCTGCAATGGGATTTTGCCCTGGTCCCTTTGGCACTGTAGAGCAGATGGCTTGCACCTTCTCAGAAGCAGCACCTGAACTAGCTGACCATCAGGCAGATCCTGCAAGTGCGTTCACTACGTTGAAGCCACCCTGGCTTCACTGCTGTCTTCCTGACAGCAGCCCATCCCTCCACCAAATAAAAATTCCATGCACGGAGTCGGTTAAAAACATCAATTAGCTCTAAAACAATTATTATTTTTTGAAATGCCATTTTATATATGCAATAACACAACACAATAATCCTGGGTTATTTAACAGAGCATTTACCATGAAAACAGTCATTACTCTTTAAACGCTGCTGACTGTACAAGCCTCTTAACATTAAACGGCAAGTGAGGCAGAAGTCTTGCCGTCAAAATGCCACATTCCCTGGAATACATTAGAGACAGTGTCACCGGGATGTTCCCTGCTTGGCTGAGTGCCTTTTCCAGGCGTTTTTGTGTTGGTGTAGACCTGCTTGGGCGTGTGTTGGAGATGGGACACTGGGGCGAATGGCTTTTCGGTCTTTCTGGCTTCTCCTGGGGCTCTGTGGGAGACCAATGCTGTTGGGGTCCACAAAACAAACCTCGTTTAGTCTCCTTTTACAGCCCAGGGCTCCTTTGCTTTCCAAAATAGTGACGTCCCCAAGAGATGCTCAGACGGGGTCAGTCCAGCTTTGCTACAGCCCCGTAGCTTCCCTCAGCCCCAGCCCTCTCCTCAGTACCGCCCTCGTCTCGAGGGGCAGTGGCTGTGTTTTTTATCCAGCCTAAACCCAGTAGATTTACCTAATATAATATTGTCTGTAGGGTCTATCACGCTGCACAGATAAAGTTGGTTTTGCTGCTAAGTCAATAATGGATTTTGTGGAAAATTCTACTTTTTCCCCTCCTTTTGTGGTTCAAGGGAATTGTGCTGGATGTATATTATTTACTTACTTATTAGACCTCTTCCAGATACCTGTCATGAGCCCAGGGGAGCAGACAGAAATACCATTCTCAGGCTACCCAAAGCCTTTGGTTTAAGCAAAATAGTTGTGTTTAAAGATTAATTTAAGATGCTTTAAAAATTGAGCAAGGCCATACATTTTTAATATTGATTGATATTATTATGAAAGATTCAGCTGCAACTCTTCTCACCAGGACCTCTCTTGGCGCACAGACAGTGCGTTTGTCTGCGAGGGACATGGCTTAATTATTTTTAATCTCTGAGACTCGCTCTTGTGAAATTTATGGGAAGCATCGCCTCATGTCTGGCACTGCAGGGCTCCCCGGGCAGGAGCCCGGGATGTGCTTGGGAGGCCCTAGGGAGGAGGTGAGGCTGGATGAGGGCTGGTGGTGGTGGAACCCCGTGTCTCTGCCAGACAAGGGGAAGGGTTGGTGCGTCTTATTCCAGTTGCATCACAGGGGTGGGAGTAAAACTTCTTCCAATAAACTGGAAGAAGCCTCAGTGTGGTAAACACTGAATAGGCAAAAGGTAAAATCTTCCCAACAGCAAGTACATTTGCTTGTACTTCTTGCAAACCTCCTGTATTTTTTTCTTTATTTAATCTTATCCAGTGTGGAAGTGGAGACCAAAAGAAATACTAACATGACACCTAGGACTGGATGCCTCCTTTGCAGAGACCTCTTTTGATAGTGTTTGGTTTGCGAGATGGAGAGACAAAGCAGTCGCCTCAGCCCTGGAGGAACTGAGCTTGCTGCTGAGGAATAATTCTCCAAATTGCATTTATTTCACGGGCGTGAAAGGTCAGAAAGTGAAGGGAAACAAGAACTGTATTCAATTAGACAATTCGATCAAAATAAATCTGTCAAGATGGCATTCCTGCTGAGGAATCAATTGACTTGGAAAATAAAGGCAGCTGCTGCTGCTGTTGTTATTATTGTTGTTATTATTATTATTTTAAATTAGCTCCAGTACCTGACACGAGTACCTGAGTTGGAGTGCATGAGCGGTTCACATCATCTATCACTCTTATTAGATATTAATACATCCTCCTCTGCCTTGCATTTAGTGCCCTGTTAATAGCCAAGTGGCCCCAGAGTGTTTCCTGGGAGGTTGATGTGAATGATTAGTAATGAGAAGGGATGGCAGGGCTTTTTGCTGACAGAAGGTTAAGGAAAAAAAGAAGGAGAGAGGGAGGGAGAACAAGCAAGCAAGTGCGCGGATGGTGTGCTTGGTCAGGCGCGATTCTTGGTGCGTGGCTCTAAATCAACCCGACGGATATCTCTGTGTGTTCCCCTTTGTTGGTGGGTTATAGCAGCCAAGGCACCCAAAGATCTCTTGATGTAGGAAGGCATTCAGACCAGGTCTTTAATGCCATTGACATCAGTGGGAATTAAGCACGTGCTCCAAGTGAAGCGAACGTTTAAGTTCCTCCCTGAGTCAGCAACAGCGTGTCAAGGCTGGTGTGCCCCCCGTGGGGATGGGTTGGTGGAGAGGGGCTGGCAGCCCTACTTGCTTGGGGATGCAGCACCCGCGGGGCTCCAGCATGGCTCGTGGGTGGCGTGGGGTGAAAGGGCTGAGAGGGTTTGGGAGAACGTGGGAGAGCTTTGGGAGAAACTTGGGATTGGGAGGAAAGGCTTCCATCTCCCCACGTCACTGCTCCTGCCTTCCTGAGTCTCCTGTCTCGAGCTGGCTGGGGAGCATCAGGGGTGTTCCCCGCACGTCGATGGTAAAGGTGAAGGTCTCCTTCTGGTCATTCTTCACTTGTTTTCCCCCTGGCAGATTGCAAACCATGCGGCACTGTGCTGCTCTAGTCTGCATGATGGGATGTTTGCTGAATGGTGCTGCAGGAGGACAAGAGGGAGAGGGATGGGGCCATTGGTCTGTTGGGTTGGAAGGTGAGGAGAGGCTGAAGTGGGCAAAGGCTGGGATGTGATGTACCATTAGGGAATAAATAATTATGCAGGGGAAGAAATCCTCCTGTCGGAGAGATTTTGAAGCCTGCGGAGTCCACTCCATCATCTGAGCTATTTAAAGCTTGACTTGATAGAGCACTGGAGAGTAAAGCAATGAAACAGGCCTGCCCCTGCTCGATGACAGCCTGGACAACTCTGACAGATCCCTTCCAACTTTGCTGCTTCCCTCCCTGTTGCCGTCGGTCCTTCCTTTGCTGCTGAGCTGGCGTCGCCTCCCCGCTCTCCCAGGGATGCGCCCTCTTTGAACGTGCAATCCAGGGAAATTAAATGTGAAGGTTTCCAGGGCTGGGAGGTAGAAGTTGCTAGGAGTGTCTGGGCTTCCTGTGATGGGAAAGGTGAAGAGAGAACTTTCCTTCATCTTTCACCAACTGGGGTAGTTTTCTTTGTATTGGGCAGCCTTAAAAAAAAAGAAAAGAAAAGAAAAAAGAAAAGAAAAGAAAAGAAAAGAAAAGAAAAGAAAAGAAAAGAAAAGAAAGAAAAGGAAAGAAGGAAAAGCCACTTGCTTTAAAGACAGGCTTTAACATGCTACTTCCCAGCTGCCTTCAGCGTGGTGCCCCTCATCACGCAGGCTCACAGAGGTGCTGGAGCAGCGCTGCTCTTCCCCTGCCCACGGCTGCTGGCTCTGCCCTGGAACCCCACGTGGGGATCCCTGGGCAGATCTAGGGTCTGAGCACCATGAAGGCATGCAGGGTTGGGTGGGGGGATTTGGGCTGACCAGCTGCCTTTTTTTTTGGATGTGCCCTCATCCTTCTCCCCTAAACGCCCTGGCGCAGCCTGGGCAGTGGATTATTTTGGGTCTCTTACGTAGCTCTTAAACTGCTGCTGAGCGTTATCTATGCTCTCCTTGAGACTCTGGGGAGGGGGACACGTCACGTATTCAGAGCAGGACTGGCTATGTGCTCGCCTTGACAAAGCTGTGTGCAGGCGATCTGGCCGGGATCGCTTGGGTGTGACGCAGAGGACGAGGGGCACTGGCTACTGCGTCCTCCTCCTGTTGCTTGCATTTTTATTGACTGGTGATGACAAACTGGTTTATGGACAGATCTTTTATACCAGCTAGGACTCGGCAGTTATTTTGAGATGATGCTTTGCCTCAGAATCTTCCTTCCTTCATCCTTCATAAATCTTAAGCAAGGCTGCTGCATTCAGACCAAGCTTAATATTCCTCTTGCAGATCTCTGCACCAAAATGGCTGCATCCCAGCAGGGAGGTACACGGATTCCTTTCCACCCCTTCACTCTACTCAAAGGGCAGTTGTGAGCCTTAGTGCCTGTAAGGGGCGTGATGTCCTCGGATAGGGCAGGACGATCTTACCTTGGGGGTGTCCCACGTGGGAATTCAGTGCGTGGACATCAGTCTCCTTCCATCGCGTAGTGTTGTGGCTTGGAGTATGGGGATGATGTTGTTAGCTAGGGAAGGCTGAAGGACAACAACGAGGAAAAGAAGGGTAAAAGAAAGAAGAGTGAGGAGGAGGTAGAAAGAGAGATTTATTGTGCAGCTTTGTGTTGCTGTTGTTGGCTTTTTTCAAGTAGAAAGCAGAAGAGAAAGAGTCCAGCCCCCTCATTTCACCTCTCCTCCGCTAATGCACTCAGTTGCAAAGGACAAATCCCATTCACTTGGCCTTTCTCCTCTCCTCATTAACTCCGATGACCTTAGGGCCGTGGTGAGAGCAAAGCGTTTATCCCAACAAAAGGATTATCAAAATAAATAACCAGAGTTTTCAGAAAGGTCATGTCCCTCGCAAGCCCAGACAGAGGCAAAAACCTCTGTGCTCAGCTGAGTTTGGTCTGGCTTTTCTTCCCAGCGTCTCAGGTGATAAATCCCGCTTGGTGTCACCTCACCCACGAGCATCACCTCCCGTGTTGTCCTCACAGCAAAGATAGAGAATATTTCCTAGTGAGTGTGGGGAGGGGGACAACGCCCTGGCATGGCACTGACATTGCCATTCCCCTTCCCAAGGATCTCCCAGGGGGATCAGACCAGCAACATAAGCCCCAAGACCCCCTCTCAGCTGGTCACTGGGGAGGTCCTCCTGTAGGCAGGCTCCATGAGATGAAATAGCATGAGCTCAGGTGGAACAAAATGTCTGAGAAGGTGTGTCAGAGCTCCTTTGGCAAGCTTTCAGTGAATCTTCATCAAGCAAGGAAAAAAAAAAACACACAAGGGTTCATCAGCAGGTTAGTGTTCTTCCAGTTTCATTTATGAAACACATTTTCAGCATATGCTGTACAGAAAAGCCCCAGACCCTGGGGGGCTTTAAAACCGCTGTGGGAGCTGCTTGCTTTTGAGCGGTTCTTCCACGAGGAGAAACGGAGGGCCCACCATGCACTGTGCCAACAGGCGTTCATCCGTGTGCGTGCCCTGGCTCGGGCGGCAGGGGCTGGACCAGGCACCCCGGCAGGTCCGGAGAGCGTCTCCGCAGAGAAAGGCTTTAGTGGGGACCAAGCCAAAGCTCTGCTGTTGATGCTTGGAAGAATTTGAACAAGTATGAGGCTGTGTATGTGTATGTATGTATTTATGTGTGTATACGTATATATAGGTGGTTCTAATATAAGCCACAAAGTTAAAGTTCCTGATAGCTCAGAAATCATCCCTCTAATCTTGCTGTCATTTAGGGTTGTTCCCAGGTGTATTGCGCTGCTCCAGTTTTGTTCGGGCTGGGTCCGAGGGGGCAGGTTTTGCCCTCAGCTGCTCAGACAACACCTTCTCCACCAGATGGTCTTTTTCTCCACATTTCTGACAGCAAACAAACACATCTCTTAGGTGCTCCTGCTTTCAATTTCTCTGGAAAAAAAAAATACATCTTTGACTGGTGCGAATGAATTTGGTTGCTTACAATCAACCCCGCCGCAGATTGTCAACAGAAGCCAGCCCTCGCGTACAGAAGTATTGAAAACCGAGTGATGAGCTGATGCCAGCGCAATACCTGTCTGGTGGAAGAACAGAGCTGACTCACTGCTGGAGTCCTTCTCACACTGCAGGGTGCGATAGGCTGAAGGCAGCCTGCTTAGGATCTGAGCCGGCTCGTCTGCTCAGCAGTTCCCTCCTGCTCCTCGCGGCTCTGTGCAGCTGGGAAAAAAAGCACCTGCTTTTGCTGCTGCCGCCCAAGTGAAGTGTTACCAGGTTTTATTCTCCCTCCTGTCTCTTTTTCACACCTGTGCACCACAGAAATGTCTCCTATCATCATATGCCCCATGAAACTCTCCTGGAGCGCTTATCTATTCTAGAGAAATAGCGGAGGACGTGATTTGAGGCTGGCATCCTCCCCCTGTCTTTCATCCCTTCTCTTTGACATGATTTAGCATCTCAGAAGTTGTAGAGAGCATCTCTCTTTGTGTAGGTGCACCTGCTCTGTGTGCACGCAGGTGGGCGGTGTTGTTGTTGTCATTGTGAAATTTGTGAATAATTTACCAAGCAACCGAGAGGACCATAAAGCTTTAAATTATTAAAATATATTTCAGTTTGGAGGAGAGATGCTGGAGATGTTTGCTTTGGCTGTGGGCTCTGCCTCGGAGTTGGGGTGGCGGGAGCAAGAGTGCCTCTGATAGGACTCTGATGCTGCAGATAGGCTCACGGTGATGTATGGGCTGGCAGCGCAGGAGCCAGCTAAATAAATAAATAAGGAGGTCCAGATAGGCACCAGAGCAATCCTGACAGCTTTCATTATTTAAACTGGAGATGCCTTTCCTTGGGAAAGGAAAAAAAAAATAAATGACCTTTAGTTGCATTGCCAGAGAAATGACACATTCTTGCCTTGCCTCCCTCTACTCGCTCGGAGGCAGAGGAGCGGGCAATGCCTGTCCCAGGGGCCGGCGAGGGCGGCAGCACCCTGCCCGGTCCCACACAGCACCAGGGCAGCTCCGTGCGAGCACCGCGGTTCTTGTTCGTGCAAGGGCGGGTGCTGCTGAGAGGGCTTTGCTCGCATACCTGCACCAGCACCGCAGGCAGGGGGGTTCCCACACACGTTTCTGCCCCCTGTTTTTTTTCTGCCGATGCTCTTCCACGTGCATACGTGTGCTGCTGCACGAGAGCCCTTGGATTACGTATCCGGCAGCGAGACGCACGCCCAGCCAGCAAACCCAGTGCTGAGCCTGGGCTGGGATGCACAGCCTTGTGCTCAGCAGATACTCAAACTCCAGGCTGCTTTCAGCAGCAGCTTGTAAGAAGCGATGTAAGGCAGGGAGGAAGCCAGAGCCCCAGCCAGGCTGCATCAAGCGTTGGGTCGCTGTCGCGTTTTGGATAATGGCAACGCACCAGCCGAGTGTGATCCAGTGCTGAAGCAGAACCGAGTGCTGCCATTTAAGAGGTTTAGTCTTCTTCTCTCCTTTTTTTTTTTTTTTTGTTCTTTCAAGCATGCTGAGAGCAGGGAGTTAATTCTGGAAGCATCACTTGTGCAAGGATGTTTCTGGCAGGCTCGGGGTTGCTAAGTGTAGCTAAGTGCCTCAAGCATCCGTAACTATTCTGCTCCTCATTTTTCTCCCCAAAGAGAAACTTTCTGAAGGGGAAGAAGGAAGCGAGTGCAATCAGCCATGCTAAATAATACCGTAGGGTGCTCCAGAAGGGTGCCACGCACACTGACGTATGGGGGGCTTGTGCAAGTGCCTGTGCAGGTTGTTCCCCCCTCTTTTTCCTCCTCCCCTGGCCAGGGATTTGGGCAGGGATCTGAGTGTTAAGCTGCTTTGAACTTTTTCCTGAAGTCTTTTCCTCCACCTCTGTATCTGATCTCTAAATCCTTTTGCTGGCATCTTTCGAGCCGCAAAGGGTTTAGAGCCGGGGGCACGAAAAGCCAAGCTGCTGAGATCTTGATGCGACCGCTGCGGTCCTGGGTCAGTTTTCTGCTGGTAGTGATGGTGCACGGATGGGTCTGGATCGGGATGCGCAAGGATGGAGAGCTCCACGCATCAGCCTCAGCGGGCTATGGCACCGAGCACAGGTACCCCTGCCCTCTCTCCAATATTCCCGCGTGCTCTGGGCTGCGTGGTGTGTGTATTAAAGAACAAGTCGGGGTGGGCGAGCCTTGTTCCTCCTCCGGCGCTGCGAGGTGGTTGGTGCAATTGAGAAGTCTGTGTGAATGAGCTCGTTTCTGGAGTGATGCGATTTGCCTCTGATGTTTTCAGGAAGGATTTTCTTAACTATTTAAACCTGGTAAATTGCAAATTACTTAACAGCATGTTTCTGAGCGAGGTGTATAAAGAACGCTCCAAACCCTCTAAGTGGTTTTTAACAAATACAGATTTCATTTTGTATTAGGATCTCAGAATTGGTTTCCGAGGTGGTTAATGCTGCTCGTCGTAGCTGTTTCGGTTCCTGTTGCTGTAAGTGTAGAAGCCAGCCCTGAGCAATGCTTGCGAAATCCCAGAGCAGGTTCAGTTTCACGGCTGCTCCTCTTTGCTGGGCTTCTGCTGTGGTACCTAGGGTGGGGGGTTAGGCACATGCTGGGCTGAAAAGCATCGCTGGTAAAGGGTCAGTCATGTCCTAAAGCTGCATGCATGTCCCAGCCAACTGAGCAAAGCAACCCCCCCTCTCCTTTCCACCTCCTAGTCCCGTTTCCAGGGGCCCAACAGGGAGTGAAAGACGAGAAGCCCCCTGTACCTGCCTGCCTCTCAAGCTGCAAATGTTAATAACGAGCTCTGGCTCCTGAGACCATCCTCCTGGAAGCTTATTTATACCTGTGCTTAGTGTTGATTCAGCTGCCTTGCTACCATCGTTCAGAATTACAAGAGCCCTTATAGAGAGAGGAGAACCTTCCTACCTGGCTCCTGCCCCTCTTGCTTCTTTCTTTTTGCATCCTCGCTTTTCAGCAGCTTTTCCCGTCCTGCTCAAATCAAAGAGGAGAGAAGAGGCACGACAGGTGCCTCCTCGGCCTTTCCAAATATCCCACTGTCGGCACATTTGTATTAGATATTGATTTCTGTTTAATAGAATAAGCCAGGAGAAATCACACTCTTTGTTGGCGTTCAAAGGATAAACCATAAAAGCCATTAAGAAGTACTGTAAGCGGCGGGATGATTAATGAGACTTTAGGTGCATTCTACTGACTGCTTCCAGATAATGTCTTTGAAAGATCCCGTTGCTTCTGGCTGCAATTCAGAGCTATTTATTTGCAAGGTGAAGCTCAGAGGAGCGGCGCTTCCAGCGCTAGCCCTGCCCGATACCGTTACGGAGACAAACTGGATGCCCCTGATTTCCCATCTCTGGAGGGCTCTTTCTGCTCTGCAGTCTTGCTCTGCGGGCTTGCCAAGATACTCGGGAGGTCAAGTGTTGAAAGACAATACGTCTGCCCTCAAAACGCTGCTTTGTGCCTGTGGAGCGATGCTGCTGCAGGGAGGGCTGTGGGCTTTACGGCTTCTAGGAAGGAAGCCCTTATCGGGAGATATTGATCCTGTTTGGCTTTTTTTCTGGTGTGCGTCTTTCTATGGCTTCCCATCTCGGGTCAGGCAAGCTGTCTGCACTCCTGGCAGCATTTGTGCACCCACAAATACCCTCTTGGCTTCATCTTGGGCAGAACTCGCAGCTGTGTCCTGCCGCATCCAGCTCCTCCACCCCAAAAAGCTGCCTGTGCCGCTCACACACGAGTCCTGAAACCCTGCGTCCTTGCACAGCCGTGCCCATGGGCTCCTCTTCCCCTGCAGCACCAGGGAGGGCGATGCTGGTGTCAGCAGCGCCCTGCTAAGCACCAGAGAAGCCACCATGGAGCCCAGCAGAGCTGGAGGTGAACCTTTCCTTCCATCCCTTTCATGGCAGCTCTATTTGAGGAGCATCTCAGTGGGCTTTTATTCCGAATTAATCTCCCCAGCCCTCAATGGGGCATCACTCCTTCTGGGGCCATGAGCTAGGTTTTACAGGAACTGACCTCCCACCTGCTGCTGCTTTTTTTTTTTTTCCCTTGGGAGGTGGAAGTGACTGCTGTCACAGCAAATCCTCCTTGTTTCTCAACCGAGCCCATCTGCGGCAAAGTAACGCGCAGAACCCAAGGAAATAGATAAGCGGAATAAAAAAAGCTGCACTTGAAGTGGTCTTTTTTTCTCCCTCCGTGCACCTGGGCCTCGTGGGCTGTGCATCTGCTGGTGGCAGAGATGTTACCTATGACTTGTGATGGCTGCGAATCCATCCCAAATGGACCAAATTGAAAAATGTGGTTTCAGGAGTGAATGCCCCCCCCGGGTCCCCATCCTGTCTGTTAATGCTTGACTAGAGGGCCCTGTAGGCACCGGCATCTGTCAGCTCTGCTCGCAGAGGGCACCGGCACGGCAAAAGCACTGCGAGGGACAGCCCCACACTGGTGTTTTCCATCCCATAGCGGAGGGGAAGACATTCCCTCCCCGCTGCTGCAGGGGGATGGGACACGGGCTCACCTTCATCGCTTACTCATCCCTGTTCCTTGCCTTCGTTTCCTCCCATCCCTTCCTCCCAGTCACGCTGCGGCAATCAGAAATACGGCCGTGACAGGGCAGGGTATGGGAGGCAGGGATTTTCTGTCGAGGGAGTGCTAGCTGCAATAGTTTGTCATCGAGAATAATAATAACCAAATGATGATTGGCAAACTGGCGTTGAGGGGGTAATGAGGATATGATCCAGAGGAATAAGGAGATGGGGGGAGGCAACATCCCATTTTTTAATGAACAGTAGCAAGAAACTTAAGCTGCTGCTGGTGGGAAGGGAAGGACCTGATCCTGCCGTCTCCTGCCTCGATGGCCAACTGGAAGTGCTGCAGAGGCAGCTGGAGAGAGAAATCCACCTTTGTTAAGCAGGGGGCTGCTTTTCCCTGTTGAAACTCTCCTGCTAAATTGCTGTCACTGCTTTAATTCTCTCCAGCTCGCCTCCTCTCTCTCCCCACTACCTCCTTCTCCTGTTTTCCTTTTTTTTTTTTGGTTTCGTTCTTCTCTCTGTGCCTCTCCTCCATCTTTGTCTTGCTCTGTCTTGCCCGTTTTGCTTCCTCCATTCTCTGTCTCCCTTATTTCCTTTAAATTCCTTAGTGTTTCTCTCTCCCAAGCCCTTGCTTTCTTCTCTCAGCATCCTCTCCCTCCCCATGGCCGGGCTTTGCAGCCTCTCCCCGGGGCCCTCCGCTCAGCCAGCCCTTTCTGCGGCTGATTTATCGCTGTTGCTGGCTTGCTTGGAGGAAATTATCACCATTTTCGGCTCCTCCAAGATTCTGCCGCAGCCTCCGGATGCTGCGGGCACAGCACTGGGGTACCCAGAGGCATTAAAAGGGCACGATGCTCACCGAGTTCATTTTAAGCAGCGCGGTCAAGTGCAATACTTTGTGCCTGCTACCTCTCCTGTGGGGGATGTGTTTAGAAAGACAAGTTTTATGGCCTTTTGTCTTTTAGCATCCTCTCCTCTTTACACCTACCCTCTAGACGTGAGCTCTTGAGCAAGGTGCTCTCTGGGCTTTGCTTCTTGCATGTGCTCACCTCTTAATAAGCAATAGTTAGCAATAAAAACAGCAAGTGAAGAGAAGTGCGGGGCTGGGAGCCCTGAGGTGGGGGATTTATATTGTTTATGAGCTCCCGGTTTGCCTCTGCCACTGACTGCTGTTGGAGATTTAGCAAATCCTTTAATCTCTCTCCTTCCTCAGTTTCTCCAGTCAGTTAAGTGAGGATAATGAGCCATAACTAACTTGCAAGCTGTCGAGGGAATGGTTTAATTAGCGGCTGATCTTGCTAGGTGCTGTGGGGCTTTGGTTCGCAGGGTGGTACGGGAAGGCAGGATCAGGCACGAGAAGGCTCTGAGGGGCTCAGAACCTGCAAGCTATTTGACTGCCTAAGTGCTTGGGAGGATCAGGAGCTGCTTGTACAGCAGCTCCTGCAGCCCCGGTGTCACCTCCCGGGGGAGGCAGGGTCCCTGGTCCCCTGCAGGGACCCCGTGGCAGCAAGCGGGGACCTCAGGGCACTGCTCTCCTTGGCCATGTGCGCTGCAGACAGCCCCATCCCTCTCCTTCCTGCATGCGCGGGGTTAATCGCCTGGTGCATCTGCCAGCCGCAGGGCTTCCCAGCCAGCGCCGCGCTTCCAGGAATAGAGGCTCTTGGTTTTCAGCGCTCTGTAATAAATCCAGAGAAGAAAAAGAGAGAGGAAGAAAATGAGGAAATCTGCTCCTTCCAGCCATCTCTGGCTTACCTGGCAGCTCAGATAAAGCGGTGTCTGCTGGAGAAGGCAGGAAGTGGGGCGGAGGTGGTGGTGGAAAGGCTGTGGATGGATGCTCCCCAGTCACCTGGGTCGCTCACCTCTCTCCAAAAAGGGCACAGTGGCACCTGAGCCGGCTCTGGCCACCACGGAGTGCCAGCTGTGTATGAAGCACCCACGAGTCACCTCTTGCGCTCCCGTCAACCCCTTCGCCTCTCATGCCACCCTGCGAGGAGCCTTCCTCCTTCCCCATCGCAGCGCTTGGTGCTTCCTTTGGATGCTCTCCAAACCTTGGCAGGCCCTTCTGTCGCAGGGGGACAAAACCACTGTACTCCATGCTTGTTGTCAGACCTGATCTGACTTTCGCTGGGGGGGCTTGTGTCCTATTATCTCCCTCGGTGGTTAGTTGTAGCGGCACGCTGGAGGCATTGCGGGTGTGTTTGTTACTGCCCCCGGCTCTCCTGGCTGGGGCTGAGCGCATCCTCTGCTGCTGTGCGTTTTGGAGGATTAGCTGACGCTGAAGCAAACTGCATCCACTGCCTTCCCTCTGTCTATTTGCCTCAGCCACTCCCTTAACAAATGCAATTATATTTGTCTCGCACCATCTTTTTTCTCAAGATGAGCCCATGCTGACAAGTGCTTAGAGTCCCATTCTCTCTTCCCCTGCCAAAAATCCAGCAGCATCAACAAAACAAACAGGCGAATGCGAAAGCCAGCCGCTCTATCTCATCCCTAACGACTGTCACTGGCGTTGCTTTATTTCTAGCTGTTTTCTTTGGTGGAGAGGTCACATGAGCAGGACTCTGTCTCCCTTTACTTGTCCTAGTTTTCTTTGTTTCTGTCCTTTTTCATGCATGTACACGTATGTGTATAGAGCAGAGCATGCAGCGTGTCCTGTGGCACTGCTGTCCCCAAATCCTCACCTGGCACTGTGCTGGGAGGTGGCACATGCAGCAGCCCCAGCCTTACCCCCAGCTCCACCAACTGTAGGGGGCCCATGGGTGCCCAGCTGACTTTGCTTGCGCCAAACCTCAGTACCATACCCAGCTCGGTATTTTCCTGGCTATTTTTGACTCGTTTTCCTTTTCTGGCCCAGCCGGTGCCGCTCTTTTCTACCCCCTGTGCATGTCTGCAGAGCACTGAAGTGTGTTTTGCGTCTTCCCGGCTGTTCCAAGTCGGTGATTTATAATATTTTCTTTCATTGTATTTAGACATTGTTTTGTTTAGGAAAAATATACATGATGTTGGGAGCAGTGCTGCAAGGGGGTGGTATAAGGAGGGGTCTGAAGGATGGGTTGCTGGAGACACTGGCTTATCACACTCGCAGCCCATGGCATGAGCAGTCACAGGTTGTTGCCTATGAGCTCCGAGAGAGCTCTGTCTCCACTCAGTACTGGCTGCCTGTGCTTCTGTGGTATTTCACATAAAAGCCTTTGAGAAGCAAAGAAACTCTTGAAATCTCACCCCAGAATGACCTTTTTTACCCTCTCCCTTGGGCAGGCAAAGGGCATTGTGTGACCCGTCCACTCAATCCTGTAAATCGTTTTTACAGACATATATAATATCAGTGAAAAATACTTCATCCCTTTAAAGAGAAAAATAAACAGTTTCTCTCGTCATTATACAGTTTCCAGGAAGAAAAGCACAGTTGGTATTGACAAAGCTTAAAAAAGAAGGGGGGAAGAAAAAGGAAAACCCGAACCCAAGATGCTGAACTCTCCCAAAACAACTTGCCTTTGATATTTGCAAATGTGCAACCTGCTCCTTGTCGGATTTGGTGTGAACTCATAGTGAGCGTGGCTGGGCTCCAGCAGTGAGACTTCTGTCCCCTAACAGGCAAGGTCGCTCCGCGTGAGCTTGTATGTGTCGGCACTGAAACGTGGATACTAAATCCCTTGTTTTGGAGATTTGGTGCTGGCTGCATCCAGATACAGGGCACTGCCTCGGCAAGGTGTGCAGAAGCAGGGGGTTGGTCCCGTGCATCTCTCCATTACTGGGGGGCTCTGCTCCGGCTGGGAGCAAAGGGGGAGCCCTGCCCCAGGGTGCTCAAAATGCAGTGGTGGCTGTTGAGCGCACCTCTCAAGAAGGTGCTTCATTGCACCCTGAGAAGTCATCTAAAGCAAGGGTGCTCATTAGGGTTGGCCATTGCTGTCAGCTGTGGTGGGAGCTTTGAACACGAACCTGCACCAGGTTTCTGACTTTGAAATGGCTGTAGTTAGCTGAGCCTCAGCGCTACCGTGAGCGTCCAGCTCAGGGTGCTCACCTGGGGTTTTGCATAAGTGCTGCTTCAAGTAAAAGTGTTTTATCACTGAGAAATTGCCTCCCTATCAGCTGGGATTGATTTCAAGACGTGAACTTGACTTCTTCTGTGACCTGTAGTTGACTGTGTACTCCGTTGTGTTTCAAAGTACTACGAGAGCTGTAGAAATGTGAGGTCTTGGCTTTTGCCATTGAAATATTTTCATTTTTTTCCCCTTCCTGGGTTTATTGCCTTTAAGTTGTGCTCATTCCTTTGAAGTACAGATGAATTTTAGCCACAGAATTTCATCTTGGGGTGTAGATCCGCACTCAAAGGAGGGAAGCATTCACTACATTTTATGTTCAGCCTGTTAGAGAGTTGGACCCAAGCTGTGAAATTCAGATGTAAATTCCTCCTAAGCCTAGCGACCGCCAGGCATGGTTTGATCACCCAGCTTTTAAGCTGAAGAGCACCAATGCCTGGGAAGGGAAGCTCAGGAAGCATTCCTTAGAGACAGGAGCAGCCGTTGGCTGCGATCCCTCTGTATCCGGAAAACCAGCTGGGATGAGATTGGCATGCCCTGGAAAATGCCACAGTCCTCCTATTGCAATGAATGGAAACGCTGCGTGAGGTTGGGCTTGCAAAGGCTGTTTCTACCTCTGTCTGTGAGATGAGTCATTGATGTAAAAGAAATGAAAGGTTAGGCTGTAGATCATGGGAGCCAACTGGGACTCTGGTGGGGAAAAAGACCACAGGATGTACCATCCCCACCCAGAAAGTGTCCAAAACGAGAGGCTTTGTCCCCTTTTTGTTCTCCTGGAAAGTGAATTAGCCTTTAAGAGCGTTTTCCATGGAAGGCAGTAACGTGGCCATGGAAAGAGCGAGCATGATGTTGACAGCACCCCTTCAGCAATCACTCTTATTTACTGAGGGATTGAGATGAGTTTGTTCTCTTCTAGCAGATCGAAGGCTACAGAGATCGCAGAGCCTCCTAGGGTGTATGGCAGGGCTTAATAATAAAGGATGAGTCAGGTCTTCAATATTACACGAAGGTACCAGGCTTAAATAATAAATGATGCAAAATTAATCAAGGTGTATCTGAAGGGAGAGATGGGTGTTGCAACCCAGTGAGCTCAAGAGCAGCTTGGCAACTGTCAACATGCAACAGAAATGAAGTCATTTCTAATAGCGAGGTGGAGGGGATTCACAAGATATTGTTCCTCTTACTTTAATCAATGTCGCTTGTTCTGAGATTTCATATTAAACAATCAAGAGCTTCCCAGGAAGAGCTCCATGACCAGAAAAGGGTGAAGACTTCTGGTGAAGTCTTGGTGCTTCGTGGTTGGTGGGTAGAAGAGAGGAGGAAAGGTGGAAAGAGTTGGTGTCCTAAATGCTGTGGGTGCAAAATCAAGCTGGGATCTGGAAAAGGAGAGATGTTTGAGAGATGGAGCAGCCTTTCTCCGCCCCCTTTTTCATCCCTTTCCAACTCTCAGCTGCTGGTTCTTCTGTTCATCCCTGCCAGCCCTGCATTGCCTTAACATCGTATCTGTGAGCAAGGGGAGAGGAGCGGGTGGGTGGCCGGTTGTTTCTCCTGCTGAGTTTGGTGCTCTTTTGGAGTGCACAAGCCCAGGCACAAAAGCTCCCTGCTTATTTCCATTTAGGCAGTCCCGAACTGCCTTGTGGACTTAAACATTCGTCATCCTTTGACTTTCAGTGGACTTTGGGTGCCTGGCTCTCTGATTCCTTTGCGGATCTCGGCTTTAAGCCTTCTGGCTTTCCTCTCCGATGAGGGCTGTGTTTAACCTTTCCTCTTGTCTGGAGAAAGAACATCACATTAGCCCAAGTATGCAGATGGAAAATTGAATAGGATCTTTGCCCTTTTCCTTCTTTTAACGTAACAACTCAGGGATCCCCCGTAAAGGCTGGATTTCCCTTACGAAGCACTCAGTGGCAAAAGACATACAAGGTAATTGGAAAAGTATCCAGGTTTGAGATTAAAGTTGTTCCGTCAGCTGAGACGTGTGTCGAAAGCTTCCCCTCTGGCTGATTTACCTAATGCTCCTAACCATTTCAGGAGGAGTGTTGGGAATCCCATAATGCAAATAACCCCTGAGCCTATATAATCAAATGCCTTCACCTGATCCAGGATGAGTGCAGAAAGAAATTTGCCACATGTTTTACCCAGCTCAGCAATGTCTCCTCTGCAGACGGAATTGCTAACAATATTCCGACCTGTTGGAGCACAACATTGAAACGTATAGAAACAAGACCTGCAGCCACGTTCTGCAATTCAATCTCGTCTTTATTGCGGCAGTGGAGGTGTGCTGCATATTAGCGAGTATTTTTTCCCCCTGACTAACCTTGGCTAGATCTCATTACCAGTCCCTGGCTCTGCTGAGAGTCAGTCCATGTGGGTCCTTGTCCCGACGCTTTGAAGGTGACTATTTCCCCATCCTGTCTGGGGATGGGGTAGCGACTCGACATCAGCTCCCACAAACGCTGTCCTGCAAAACCTCTAGCCCAAATTCCCACCGACAGCCTAACAGCGTCAGGATTGACGGGAGGTGATGCACTCTTACTGCCTCTGGATGACTGCGGCTCCTCTGTGAAGTGATGTTGCTGCTCCGACTTCAGTGCCCCGGTGCAGATTTACCCCTGCTGAGGATCCGTGCTCTAATCCTTTCTTTTTTCACTTTTATCTTCCGGAGGAGAACAATATATCTCTTACCCTCTTGGTAGTTTCCTTTCCTTTCCTCGATTGAATTATACAGAGGGTGCACTCCAGTGATTTTTAAATCTAAATGAAAATGTAAAGAACCCTTTGCCGTAGCACCAAGTCCTACAATAAGGCAAATTGTTTAACTTCTACGCACCCCCATCTGGCCCTAATTGATTCTTGTAACCCAACTGTGATTTCTAACATGTTCTAGTCAGAGAAATCTACCGGCACTAATTCAACACGGTGAGCGCTGATACGGCGTTTAATGCGACAATGAGATCAATTTCCCTTCTGAGTACCGCCCTGTCCGGCTGGGATGCAACAGCAGCTCCGGGGCAGGAAGTGATGGTGGGGCAGGGTTTTTCTGGAAAATTTGTTTTCAAGGATGGGAAAATAGTTTTTCTTCTTCCTCAACTCCTTTTCTTCCCCACCCCCTTGTGTACCTGCAGCTCTTTTTGTCCCAGGGGAAATCCCATGGGAGGAGGCTGCTCTCTTGGGAGCAAAGATTAAAAGCATTTTAGATGAGTCCGTGTTCACCATACCCCGGCTTGTGAACCGCAGGATGCTTTGGCATTTAGATTCAGTGTGTGGTTTGGGCAGAGGTTGAATCCTGTGTCTCTGCAGCGGCTTCCCTCAGCCTCAGCCCTGCTGTGCACAGCAGGGATCCAGGAGCTGTCGTCCAAGGATGCTCTCACTCAGCATTACAACTTGTATCCTCTTGAGCTGTGCTATGAATAGAAGTGTGGCTTTTCTTTCTTTGTCTTTTTTTTTTTTCCCTCCACTATGCTAAAAATATTGGGTTTCTAGACATCTTTGGCTGCTTAGTAAATGCGATGAGAGAGTGGACCTCTGGGCCTTGTCCAGCTCTTGCGTTGTGCCCTGCTGGGAATAGTACGAGGCCCCAAAATGAGTTCAGCCAGGTCTTTGGAGCCACAAAAGAACTGGCCATAGTTTCTGTATTGCTACAGCTTTCTGGAAGTGTTAATGCTTATCTCCTTGCTCTGGGCCTTGGTTGTTGGTGAATTGGAAGCTGCTTACCCTGATCATCATATTTTAAACAAGACGAGATGGGACTGGAGTAAGTTCTGCGTTGGTGGGAATATATCTGCAAGGCTTTTCTATCAGAGCGGTGATAAGTCATGGGAGAAGTCCTTGTGGAAAGCGGACTTCACAGAGGGGAGGTGGACTTCCCTGCTGCCTCTGTACAACTGTAAAAAGCAAACGTGAAAGCAATGCCTTGTGGCATGGTGGTGGTACGGCCAATGCCCCCCGTGTCAGGCATGGCATCAGTGCCAGACTGCTGCTGTCACTCTCTTGGTCCCTCATCGCTCTGTCTGCCCCTCCCCATCTCCTCTCCTCCATGAGGCATTTCTTGCCGCCAGCGCTCGGTTAAGACGATGCGGTATTTTAGGGCTGCCTCTGACTGCTGCAGTGCGATGTGACTGGCAGGTGACAGGCTGTTTGATGGCAGTGACTGGCGGGAAGCCAGGCTCCGAATTAGAGATGACAGGTCCAGACGGCACCACAGCATGTGTCGGCTGCTCCTTAGCCATGCTGGGAGGAACAAACGGTGTTGCCAGTCTTGCTCGGTGCGCTTCAGTTGTCCATCAGTTGCACCCCTTGTTTTCCATTCCATGTTGCCCCAGCTGCATCTATAGATGCCAGAAGAGCAATCCACTTGGGCAAGTTGATGGTTGGAGGCTCCTCTTGGATGGCACTCAACCATCCTGATTGACATCAGGAAGCCAGAATTGCCCATGATACAGCAGGTGTTTTGCAGACAGCACTGGCTTGTCCAAGGAAAGTCCAGGTTCACCCTCCCAAGGACTGGTGTTGTCTCCCTGGTGCCGGTAGCTGTGTATGATGGCTGGTGTGGCTTGGCTGGGGAGCAAGCTTGTCCTCTCCCCACGCAGACCTTGTGATGCCAGCTCCAGAGTTGTTTGCTGTAGTTTCTCTTATGGTAGCTACGCTGAGTTTTGAAATAGTAGGAAAAAACAGACGCTGGAATCTATGGGAGATGAGATTTACATACACAGAGGGACTAAAAAGCTTCATTTTTGTTTGTTTTTGTTCCTGTTTGTTTGCTTTCTTACTTTTCTGACTGTTTTTTGCATTAAAAATTCAAGATATGTCTGTCTTCTGTTTTCTGGAAGGCTCAGAGGACATCTGGAGAACTTATTAGGATTATGTTGTTTGAGAGATGATTTCTTTGGAGGACAAGGGATAGCTGGCTGTTTGAAACCCCACTTTTGGGGGTGGATTTTGTTGTCACCTCTTTTTTCAATGATTTTTTTTTTGGAGACACCCTCTTGAGAGAGAAGTCCTTGTCAAACCCTGCACCTGGAAATGATGGCTCAAAAAACCTCCAATTTTTGGTGACCTCTAATGGGTATCCCTGGGAGACAGAGCTTTATATTTCTATTTTGTGTGAGGTAATGTGAAAAAAGAAGAGGAAAGCAAACTATCGAAACCATTTTTTTCAGTAAAAAAAAAAAAGAACGGGCAACCTCAAAATCTACCTTTCTGTATGCACTGCTTGTAAGTGGGAAAAAAAAAAGGCAGCACCCCGCTTTTTTCCATCAAGCTTCTTCTATAATGTATTAACAGAGAATTATATCCTCACTATAGGATTATTAAAAGAGAAGAGAGATAAAAATGATAGAAATGAATCCGTACGCTATTATGCGGATGACAATAGATACACTTAAGCCTTCCAGCCCTGACCTTGGCACATGTTTCATCTCAACTCTCGGAGAGGCTGAAATTGATACACTGACACTTACCATTAATATGAAGAACCATCAGCTTCCCCGAAGAGCACGAGGGGATGGGAAGGGTTTTGCCAGCGCTGCGAGGGGCAGAGCAGGACCTCTTCTCCTCTTGGTGCAAGTCCATATGTTCCCCTCTGTGATTTTTATTTATTTATTTTATTTTAAAACTTTTAATTAAACTTACTATGGAAGTTTTTGTGCGAGGAGCGCAGCTAGGTGCTAGGTGCTAATTAAAATATTAACACTAGCCTCTCCCTGCCCCTTGCCCCCAACTTGATCGTATACCGGCTTATACAAGGAGAAACCTGGGCAGGTTGTGGTTCCAAATACGAGACCACCTTGGCAATGCGAGGGGACCTTTGCTCTGGCTGCCCCGGTTTCTGGCACATTGATGGTTGGCTGGTGGGAGCTAGAAAAGACTGCACAGGAACAAATGAGACTAAAGCTGAAATTATTATTATTTCTTTTCAGTAGTTAGCAATTTAGGTCTCCCATTGGTGTTAATGGGATTTCAGCCCAAATCTGGAGGTGGCTGTGAACTCTTCCCCCATGTGCCCTGCATCTTGTACAGACGCACAGCAGAGGTGGTATCTGTTCCCTCCACCCCCTCCAGCAGCATCTCTCCCCCTGACCGTCTCCCCCTTGAGCTTGGAGAGGGAAATTTCTTTCCAGGAGCTGGGTCTGGTCTCTGCAATAAGAGGGGAACAAGTTGCCGCTGGGGACTTGTGTCCATGAGGAGCAGGTCCATCAGTGCTGTTGGGCAGCATCCTCCTGGCCAGGACTGGGGCTCTGCCTCCATCGTATCCCGCACCCCACATGGCTTCCCCAGCCTCGAGCTGCTGGACACCGCTGCCGTTTCCCACAGCCCACCGTTAACCGCATGGTAAAGGCAGAAGGTTTCCATTCTCCCTTCCTCAGACCAAGTTTGTTTAGCCCTTAAGCTACCGTGAATATTGAGAGGGAGAAAGAGCTATGTAATGTAGTGACAGCTCTGCTGTGTTCCTGCTAATGCAGATATCATTTGATCAATGTGATCCTCCGCAACCTCTTGCAAGGATTAATAATGAAGAACACTTTGCCGGTGTGAAACCCGAGGAGAAGCAGACTTTGTTAGCCGGGTGCTTCGGGTGGAGCCGGCTGTAGGCAGTGCTGTCGGCGAAGGTGCTTGCGGTGGGCACCGCCGGGGAGCTTTGTCCCAAGGATGCTGCCCGGGAGGATGCAGGGACACACGGGGAGGGAAGGGGAAGGTGCTTTGCCAGCTCTCCTTCTGCTTGAGCAAAGGGTTGCAAACATCTCCTTGAGTCCTCCTGCACCTCTCCAGCACTTCTGTGGGGGGATCCCTCCGTGCACCCCAAAAAGGTACAGTCAGCCACCATGCCTCCTCATCCCCACGCTCTCGGGCATCACTGCAGGGTGCTCCCATGCTGCTGGCCACACGTGGCATCTCTGGTGGAACAGCTGTCCTGGTGTTACCAGGACACGCGGGACAGCGTGTGCCAGGGCACACTGGAGGACTGATCTCCAAAGACCTCGCTGTGGTGGCTTAGCTGCCTCTAAACGCCACGTGTGCTTCTTTCTTTCTTTGTCTCCCTTTTTATTTATAACCCTGTTTGGCTTTTTTTATTATTATTATTATTCCTGCTGAGCCATAAAGTCGTTGAGGAAAAAAAGATACTAGGGCAAATGTGTCAGGCAAATTAAACGGGCTTGTTATAATCAGCTGCTTCTCCCCTATCCTTTGCTTTCCGCGGCTCGCTCTGTCCCTGGTCCCCATGTACAGAGCGATGCTCTCCCTCCTCTCAATTTCAGTGTCAAGAACTTTATTGGCATGACAAGATATACTGTGTTGCTGGAGTTAATACAGTCTCAAGTGTGTATGTCTGAGAGAGGTTTTCACAGTAGTAATTGGGTTTTATACAGTGTGTCCAGTTCTATATTTGGTGGCTGAGGCGCAGCTATATTGGGAAGCCATTTCTGCCACCTCTGCTGGAATTATGTAGAAGTTTTTTTTCCTCTTTTTTAAGAGTGAAACCTAGGTGGTTTGTGCAGCCTGCTCCGTACCCACCCTGCTGTGCAGCTGGAGGAGGCCCCCGGGCTGAGTCCTTCAGGCAAAAAATGCCTCGGTTGCCAAACTTCTTCTGGAAGGTGGCTTTTAATTAAATGCTCATTATAGAGGTGGTCCTCCCCGGCTTGCCATTCACCTCTCCCTATGTCTCCGAGCAGCCAACATCTGTCCAACACTCCCTCCGCTCCCCGGGGGTGCTCCGATGAGGTTCTCGGGCTGGGGCAAGCACCCCAGCATCGCTGCAAGGCAGAGCTGTGCAACGGCACGGCACGTGGGCTGTTTACAGAGCTAAGGAAGAAGTGGGACTGAGGGCAGCCAGTCTGAAAGACAAGGAACCTTTGCTCCAAGAGGCGATGAAAGGTGGTGGAATTTGAAATGATTTTATTTCAATTAGATTTTAATTAGCCGCTCTCTCCAAGCCGTTGGATCAGACACCAAATAATTGAAAAGCAACAATATTTGCATGTGGCACCTCGAAGAATAGCTGCATCTGATCTGTGGCAGGGAGGGTTTGGGGAGATAATTCCCAAGGTCAGCTGCTCCTCGCTGGTAGTTCAGCATGGGCAAGCTTCTTGCAAATAACACACTGTAGCCTCACACTAATTTTACAGTAAATTAATGCCGAGCCGGCATTTGTATGGATTTAATTAGCAGGCAACACAAACTTTTATAAACCTTTTGCAGTGGCAATTTAAACCTGATTGCAAAGTTATTAAAGGCAGCCATGGCAGGCTGCTCTAGTAGTCTACAGGGACCAAGGCACGCTAAGGCACCGGGGCTGCGCAGCGTGCTTGTGCTCCTCGCAGCAGGACGGATTTGCACCAGGACAAACCCTGCTGGCTTGCCGGGAATGTGGCAGGGTGGCATCAGCTGAGCATCTGATGCCTGCGGTGATTGGCTCTGTCTCCTGGAGGGATACAGCTTGGTCGTGGTGATGCTCCGTGTGTTCCCCGGCTGGTTGCATCTTTCTTCCTCCACTTCAGAGGTGCTGGTTCTCAAATCTGCCTTCCCATGGCTCTTCTGCCCATTTGTAAATGGCTGCTGTGTGGTTTTTACAGCAGCTACAAATAGTTGGGAGGCGGTGTAGTGCAGAAACCCTCATAAAAGTGATGCTCTCCTCTCTGCACAAGGAGGCAGAGCAGTTTATGAGTAGGTCTGTTGTGTTTGGCAGCAGTGTGCTTGTGTGGTCCCTGAAGAGAGCTGCTAGAAATCACAGGATCATGAGTTTCACAGTACATATCTATAGCTGGTGTCACAGAGAATTAAAATAAACAGGTTAGTAGCCTCGGTTGGGCACGTAGATTACAGCTCCCGTAATTCAGGGTGGGCCTGTGTGCCACAGCTGAAAGCAAGGAAGAAATAGCCCTTCATCAGCTGGATGAGGCTGGAGGCTGCATTAAGGACATTAAAAATAGACGTACACTTCTGAATGATGGGGCCCAGCATGGAGTCCTTTCTAAATGCTTGCAGAGTGAGGTCATTTCTTATTTTGCGAGTAATTGCATTTGAATATATGTATATAAGGGAAAACGCAATTCTTGACAGAATGGATTTCATTGCCAACCAGCCTTTTTAAGAAAGGGGAAAAAGCAGCCTTTAATTACAGTTGAGGGTTTTGTATGGCGATTCCAGGACACCTCTGTAATCAGCCAGAGATATTCTGTCCTCCATGCTTCCTCGTAACACGTCAGGAGGACAATGGCAAGTCATTAACGAACTATAATGGGAAAAGCCATATCTAACTATTACATTCTCTTAGCGAGGCCGGGCGGGTGACTAACTGCTGGTGTACTTTTTCTTCCCTTTTCTCTTTGCTAATAACATTCTTGCCGGAGCCAGTCAAATACAGGCCAGATGCTGGGGCACTGGCTGCTGCGCTTGGCTTCTGGTGCCGCGTGATTGAGTGCCGAGCCGTATCTCGCTGTCCGCCGCGCCGCGCGGGTCTGGGGTTGCTCCACGGGCTTGCATTTGTCTGACATAAATGGGAGCAGAGCCTGGCCTGCCTCAGCCCCCTTCCCCAGTAGCTAGAGGAAAGCTCTGATTAATGATTGATTGCCGGTATTAATTTGCTGTCTGTAAGAGGTGTCCAAGGACAAGCCTGAAATGGCTCCTGTGCAGCCAGGGGAATCTGGGAAGAGCTGATGGATTCATAGGGATCTTCGCGCTGGCAGACACCTTTCCTAGGGTGGCTGAGGGGTGCGAAACCCTTTGGAGAGGTTTTGGAGTGGCTGGTTGTACCTGGGTGTCTGTGGGGACTCCCACCTCCTGGCTTGGAGATGTTGTCTCCTCTGTTCCTGTATCCACCTTATGTCTGCTTGGCCTGGTTTTCAGCGACGCTGGGCTAGCGCTTTTTTATATCGATGCAATCTATTGGGTGTCCAGCATCTTTAATGTGGGGCTGAGATATTCGTGGGGAATGAGGCAGGCACCTGTGTGGCTCTGAATCTCCAGGAAAGCTGGCACCCGTGGGAGATGGCACCCGTGGGAGACGTCACAATTAGGTTGCTCGCATCTAAGAAAGAGCAATTTTTGAGGCCCCAGTCAGAAAGTGCCCAGTTTGAGATGCTTTTAGACCTTCTGGTCTTTGAGAAAGCACAAGGTGCCAGGCTGCTGCAACCCAAATGCTTCTCATTTCTAACTCACTGATCCATTCTGCAAACCTGAGCCCAAATGTGGAACAAGGCAAGGTGGGAAGGAGGAGAGGAGAGTGCTAAAAAAGTAGGGAATGCAAGAGTAGAAGATCTGAGAGATATTTCCAGATGGATGTGGGTAGGAAAATGAGAGAGAATGCTATTTGCAGCTTGCAATTAAAATAAATCTGAGCAGGAGAGGAGATGGCAGTGCTGAGTCTGTTGATGTGTCTGATGAAGCAAAGCTGATTCACCTAGAAGTTGACACAGCTGTGTTAATGTGCCTGCAAATAGCAGCTCCTGTCTGCCCGTGATTAAGCCGCGATGGAAGGCCAGCCTGTCACCTGGGGGTTTATAAAAGCCGATGCCTCCCCTTTGACTGGAGATGGCTTCTAGCTGGGTTCCCATGCACACACCGAACTCTGGCTCCTGCTGCTAGTGGAAGGAGCAGTGAGCACCGGTGCGGTATTTTGGCTCCAGGTTGAGCACGAGGTCCATTACCCGTGTGAGCATCTCAGTTGCCACGCGTTTTGCAGGGGCATGGGCACAGAGGGATGGGAGGAAGGACGGGATGTGGCTTTTGAAGTGCAATTGCAGCGATTAACCTATTTGCTGTCGTGAGCACCAGTGAGTTGTTGGGAGAGGGTCTGGCAGCGGCTGTGCGCACCAGTCACCGAGCAGCAGCGATGTGCTGTTAGCCAACAGCCTGTGTAGGGTTTTGGAAGGGGAGGGGGGTGATGAAAACCCTCTGTCATGGGGAAAAAAGACTCGGATACACCCCCTGCATGCTCTAAAAATACCCCTCAGTAATCAAGCTGTTGCTGCTCTACACTGTGCTTTTCTGGGCGGCTGGTGCTCATCAGTCCCTGGGGTATAAATAGCAGCTCCTGATGGAGCCACTCGGTCTCGTTTTCACATCCCGGTGGCTGCAGCGATGCTGAGCTGCGGTGACACAGGTACCAGGCTGGGACATGGCCTGAGGAGCTGGCCTCTGTGTGGGCACGGGGCCATCCTCACAGGGGGCAGAGGCTGGGACCGAGTACCGCTGCCCTCCAGCAGAGAAGGGTGAGTGGGTGGGAGAAATGCGAGGGTGGAAGAAGACTTAGTTGTGCACGCGTGTGGGGCCCAAATGCTGCATCTGGAAGTCTTTCTGTTGCCCAAGCTATAAATGGTCTTCTGATCCATCAGATATTAGCTTCCCGTGTCCTTCCCCACCCTGTATCCTTCAGGCTGTGGGAGTTCAGCCCCCAGTGTAACTTAGAGTGGCAGAGGAGGGATGGAGAGAGATCCATTCTCCTGCTGAGCAGGGCTGGATGATTTGTGCAGTGCAAAACCCAGGGATGAGCAGGGCTCAGGGCAAGCTCCCAGTGCTGCCCGCAGGACCTGACGGCAGAAGAGGGAGATGTGATCTCAGTTTTTCCAATATGTCAGAAGTTGTTGTAGAAAAAAGGCCGATCGATCGCTCTCCATGTCCACCATGAGACAGAACAGGAAGGAATCGGATTAATTTGCAGTAGGGAAGATCAAGGTTAGATATTTGGGAATAGAAATGTCCCTGGTATCAAGCACTGGAAAGTCCTGGGAGAGGCAGCAAGAGAGGTTTGTGAGTGTTGCTACTGGGGGCTTTTAAGAGCAACGTGGGCAGATACCTGTCAAGGACAGGATGGCTACAACCAGTGCTGCCCCGATGGTGAAGCGTGGGACAGGTGGCTTCACGAGGTCCTTTCATGAGTCTACAAACGTCAGCTTCCCGGTGTGTTGTTATCCCACACTGCTAGACGCACACGCAGCAAACGAGGCTGCTGCGATACAATGCTTATTGAGCAATTACTAGGGGAAGTGGTGGGGGTGTTGTCAAACTGGCTGCTCTGCAGATTTCCTGTGAAAACCGTCTCGCTGAAACCCAAATGTCATCAGTCATCAGCAGCTGAACAGCCTCTCCGAAACCTCCAAGTGGGACGTATGCACTGGTTCATTACAGCTGTCATCCTGCTGGTGCTTGGTTTTATTTGTGGCGGTGGTGTTGTTCACAGAGAGCCTCTGCTGTGCTTTTTGGACATGAACACTGGCTCCGGGGGCTGAGCTCTGGAAAGTTTTCATCTGCTCCAAAGACAGACGCTGTGTCAGCCCCCACCATGGCTTCCCGACACCGTGCAGGGATAGCAGAGCTCCACGCAGCCTGGGCTCTCTTTGCAAGCACCTAGCAAAACCCAGGCATCTCCATTGCAGCTTCCTAGCTTGCTGTGGCTTATCTGCAAGGTCTAAGAGAATATGTGGGTTCGCAGAGGGTTTTGGAGGGGTGAGGAGTTGAGGAAGGGGACAGCATGGGTTTGCAAAGCTGCGTCCTTCTCACAGAAGCTCCGGCTTGGCTTCCCCCTGTGCCTGGTGGTGGTTTGGAGCAGACAGGTGACCCGTCCTACCCCAAGTGCATCCCCTTCGGCAGGTGACAGCTGTGACAGCAACTCCTCCACTTAATCAGGAGCTTTTTGCCTGTAAGAGGGAATTTCTGGAGCCCTCTGCGGGAGTGTGGAGCACAGCATTTCCCCTGCACTTGGATACCTGCCTGAGCCTTCCCCAGTGCTCTGTCCCAGGGTTAAAGCATATTCCCCACAGTAATTAGAGAAGGGATAAAAAGTGGAGCCGGGATAGAGGAAACCTAATGGGTAGGTAATTAAAGGACATGCCGGGGGATAGATGAATGAATGGAGAGGAGGGAGGATGTGGAGGGGCTATAGAAACACATCAATACATGTATGAGGAAGGGAGAGATGGATGAGAAGATTAATTTATGATTGTTCCTGTCTATTATTATTCTGAGTCACAGGCTTGGAGCACATCTGGAAAGTTTCCAAACCTGCCCCGGTGCTGTAAGGTTAATACAAGGCCAGTGGCTCCACTGCGATCCCCCGGGCTTGGAGCCGGATTAGGCAAATGCCAGCGGAAATCTAAGGTGGGAAGACAGGGGAACAAGAGATAAGAGGGTGAGCAGCGGGGCAGGGGGCTCATGGCTGGGATTAGCGAGCGATGATGAGGGCTGGGTCCGACTCGGGGTCACCAGGGAAGTGTTATATCCGGGATGGAGGCAGTGGAGAAGCACGGACCTGCTTTGGGGGTGGGGAAGGCAGCACCTAGTTATTTGTGCTGCCCGATGGGGTGTGCTTTTTGTTGGTTGCATTCCCTGTTTTCTAGGTTGGCTGGATTTGGCTGGCATGTTTAAAGCCCCTCTCTGTCCCAGAGGAGCTTCAGCAGCTGGTGGCAAGTGGGGGTTTCAGAAATCTCTGCATCCCAGGAACTGCTTGTGTCCTGCTTTGGATCTTTGGTAATAAAGGTCTGGGCTGGGTCTCAGGAGCTGGGAGCACTGAAGGGTCTTGTGTGTGGATGGTGAGTTAAGACCTAAGGAAGCGGCTACCTCTGCTGTAGCTCTGGGGAAGCGGGTGCAGGGATGCCCGAGCAGAGATGTGGCAGCTCCTGGCTTGCAGGTTACACGCCGTGAAGCAGCCCCTTCTTGTCTCAGCTGAACAAGTGGCTCATGGGCAGCTGTGTGCCTTCCCCTAGCAAAACTCTGAATAAAGTCGGAGGGTCCTGCTGTGGAATACAGATTGAGCCCTGAAGCCAGATTTCCGGGCAGGAATAAGGGTCTTACCAGAACTACACGATTCTGGGTGACAGCTTTGCACAGCTTAGGAGGTGATGCCCTAAGAAGCGAGTCCTGCTCTGGAGGTGTGATCCAGCCGGGTGTCCCTCTGCTCCGCAGGCAGGGGAGCAGGGCACGGTGCTAAACGCTCGTGTACTGGGGAGGACGAGCGTGCACCGCAGTTTGTTTATTCCCCATTTTAATAATTGGCTGATTAAGCTGCATTTTTATTTGGTTTCAGGGGCAATCAGATTGAGAGCTGTAATATCCACTCACACCTTGTAATTACCATTAATTTCTTCTCTCTCCTCCATGTGAGGCAGGCTGGGGTGGGCATAGGCAGCTGGGGAGAGTGGGTGAATCGGATGGGAGAACTCTGCATACTCATGAGCCGAGGTAGTGCCTGCTCCTTGGCCTGGGCGAGACCAGCAGAGCGGGAGGAATTGGTGGGGAAGGGAGAAGTGGTGAGGGATGGGGGGGAAAATCCACCTTAAATCCCAGACAAAGGCGAGCCCGGCAAAGTGTCAGAGTCAGCACAACAGCATGCGAGCCTAATTACCATAACGATGTGAAAGAGCCCAATCAGCAATCTGGGGCTAATCTTTCATGTATTACAGGTCTCTCTTTCGTAGTGCTCCACAGCTAAATGCATTTTTAATGAAGATATTCCTAGACTCGCAGATAATTTCCTACTCTTTACAAGGAGGGTATCAGAGCTCATTAAGCGGGTCGTTCTTCTTTATATATACATATATATATATAGCCATATGTGTGTGTATGTGTATATGTACATATATCCCAGTTTTTCAGGAGGCCAACATTGGTGCCGTCGGCAGCAAAGGGAAGCTGTCCCCTCTTGCAGAAAGGCAGGCAGGGAGGGAGGGATGCTATGGCTGGGAAGGCTTGCTATCCACATCTCCCATGGGTTTGGGTTCTCCTGCCCTCTCCTGGTGTAGCTTGCGTGCCCCTTGGCTAACACAGGCAGGGTGGGAATGAGGCCAAATAAAAAGATAGCAATAAAGGGAACTGGGGGCACTAGGCAGCATGGGGACGGAGTTGGACCAATGCTAGAGGTGAGCAGTGGGTGCAGTTATTGCATCCTCAGCTATGGTCGTGGAGGGATGGTAATCATATCGTTTCTCTGATGGTCACTTCTCCTCCCGCTTGGTGAAGTGCTGTCAGATGAAATCTGGCTGGAAATTAAAGGGGAAGCTGAGGCTGGCCTGGACATGAGAAAAGATTTGGGAAGGCAGCAGGGTTTCTCCTCCTGCTCCCCACGTGCTTATCTCGGCAGGGTCTCCATGGAGGCTGGAAAGCAGGGAGATTGCCTTTAAAGCAGCAGCCAGCTGGCTCCTGACAGGCGGAGGACACAGAGGGTGTGTTTCCAATTATCTCTGTAGATGGGGCCCAATCCCAAGAGGGGATGAGGAACTGCAAGGCAAAATGAGGCCGAGGAATTCCTAGAGAGAAACGGAGCGATGATCGGCCTCATCCAGCACCGTGCCTCCGAGAGCAGCTGGTGCTGGTGCGGGCAACACTGCAGTGCTCAGTTATAACCTGCCCAAGGGGGAAGAGCCTTTGAACTCGAGGGAAGAAGCCTGGCTGCGTGTCTGCGAGCGGGAGGGCGTATGGAACGTCTGCCTGGTGCTGCGCAGAGATGGATTTTCTCCTGGGTGATGCATTGCCAGGTCTTTGAGCCCAGAAGTAATTTTGGGGGCTCCTTCCCTCCTGGGGTTTATCTCATGAACTTCAAGACGGAAGGGCCTCCTTCCAGCTTGCAGAGAAGTTTGGTTTCTATTTGGATTCATTAATGGCCTCGCTTCTTCTTGGCACTGGGATTGCAAGCAGCTTGTGTAGGCAGAGGGAGGCAAGGGGCAAAAGGCTTCTGTTTAAAGCAGGACCAGAGAAAATGTGCCATGAAAGGTGCTGGGAGTAGTCGCTTGTACATCCTGGGGGAGTTGCTCCTGTGTCTTCCCTCCTAAGCCTGTCCTGAGGAGTACCCAATGTGAAAGCAACTCAGGACTGCAGGCAGCAAGGGGTTAAAGAGGTAGAGGAGTGAGAGAAGGATGGCAGAAGTTTGCAGGGATGATAAACACCACTGAGGATGATTTTCTCTCCACGCAGTGGGCCATTGATCTGTGATTAGAGTCGCTGAATCTTTTACAATCAATCAGGTGGGAAACTGCATCACGGAGGTGCAGAGGTCAGGGAAATTGGGGAGAGGGGAGGAGCGGGGAGCTGCCGGCCCCTCTCGGAGGGGTTTGGAGAGGCTGGGAGGAGCTCCCTGCTCAGTAAGAATTTTCTCATGCCTGTTCCCTTTGACAGTCCTAAAGCAAGAAGCCAAGGGGCTTTAGCTGGATTTGGCTGGCCAGTTTGGGAAGGCTGAGTCTTTCCCGACTTGTGCTTTGAGCGTCAGTGTGTTATCTTCTGTATCGTGAGCAACTTTACTTGTCCAGACCAGGTCTGGATTCGTGGCTATGACCTAAGATTTTTTTCTCTAGATGCTCCCACTGGAGTGGATGGTAAAACCTGTGCTGGGCTGAGGGCTGTACCAGGAACAGGCATGTGGAAACATCACCACAGTCCATCCTCTAACGAGGGCATCCCGCAGACCTTCACTGTGAATGAAGCAGTTCTTTGCAGGCAATGTTGTCTGGCCACAGAAGCACTCTCTCTAAGCTATGCTCCTGATTTTGCACCTCTACGTGGAGATGCTTCTCAAACTGAAGTCCTTCAAACACTGGAGTTTTACCTGGGTTGGGCTAAAAATACATCGCGGAGCTGGTGCTGAGCTCTGATACTGTGCGAGGAGCTGGTGTGTGTCTGTGCTGAGGAATGAACAGATAACGCATGTGCTTTGGTGACCGCTGTAAACAACTAGCTACTGTAGCCACGTAGGTATTATGGATTGATTCAGTAATTGGTCCATCCGGAGTGTCTGCTTACTATATCAATTTATCTGGGTAGCCACCTAATATCTCGAAAGGAGCTTTAGGAGGATGCACGCAAATAGCCAGGAAAGGAAAACTGGAGAGAGCTCATTTAGCAAGCAGATGGAGAGGAAGGTCATGAGACAAGATGTCAGGTCGGTTGCTAAAGGGTTACTCTTAAGCAGATAGATCACGTGTAATCTGGTCTTGCACTGGGGAAAAAAGAGATAACAAAGGTACAACAGATTAAATGGAAGACAAAGGCGAGTGTGTGATTACAGCCTCCCCTGTCCTGCTTTTCCCTTGCCCCATGACGGCAGCTACATCTCTCATTTTTCTGCCTCTTATTTTGTCTCTGTCCTCAGACCCCTGGCTTCTCAGCAGGGTGTTTTTAAAATATGATATGATTCTGTTGCCTTCTGTGTTTGAAGACCCATAGCAGGCATTGACCTTTCAAGTCTCTTCGTGATTAAAGTTCTTATTAATGTCCTGTGGGGCTGCAGACACTCTGAGGCAGTAAAGTGTTGGGAGTTCATTAACATGTGGGGCTTTAATTAGTCAACAAGAAATCCGTCTCTGTCCTGATTTGACCAAAGAAAAAAGAAGGGGGGAAAAAAGAGAGAGAAAATGAAGTTGAAGTAAAAATAGTGTCAGCAAGCGTCTGCACAGTAGGAATAGATTTCAAGGCTCACAATGTATTTATCAGGCACTTCCGACCTGTGTGCATGTTCACCACACAAACCATCGGTGACGGCCCTTTGTCTAGAGACGCGCTCACAGGGACAATTGTCCCACTGGCACCTGGCGCAGTAAGTAATGGCATCAGAAGGGAAATGGGGAGAAGGACTTGAAACACAAGTGAAGTGAGTCCACGCAGCAGCGTCTGTGCAGCCTGATGCTGAAAATGGGGAGCATCGCCTGTGCTCACGCCAGGCTTCACGCTCACAAACTTCAGAGCTGGGAAATGAGGCGCAGTGAGCATCAGTGCATTGGGGTTCAACCCTTTCCCCACGTACCCTTTCCATAGCAGCGCTGCACACGTGGCATCACTGTTAGAGCAGATCTGGACGGAGCTGAGAGCAGAACTGGGCACAGAAGCAGCCCAGGAGGAGCTCTAACCATGGACTGCCTGGGAGCACGCCGCCAACACGTGGCCCTCCTATTTATTTAAACCTCTGGTGGAATAATATATGTTTGATTGCCCAGTTGATCTATTTGTGACAAGTGTTAAAACACATGTGCATTGATTTTCTTTGAGGAGCGTATTTCTAAGGGTAATTTAATAGTGGTATTGAGCATAGCTTTTACTGGCCAAGGAAAAGGCGGAGGGGAGGAGGGGGGATTAGATGAAGAAGAGAGAGACGCTAATGGCGTTTTCGTAATGCAATTGCTTAGGTCAGTGAAAAGCTGTCACAGTTTAATGCACTTGCTTGTTGGGGATGTTATCATATACAGGATTAAGCCATTCCAAAACATGAAAACAAGAGCAGCTTGTTAGTGAGGGAAGCTGTTAAAGAGCTGCTGTTGCAAAGTTATGATTGCTGCAAGAAGGGAGTTAAGTTGTGCTTCTCCCATGGCCTCTGCAAGGCTGCAGGGATGTACTCGTTTTCTGGGACCTGCTCGTCTTCCTCATCCCTTTTCCTGGAGGAGCTGGTCCTTGGCGTTTGCACGAAGGTCCTGGATCCAAACAGGTCACGAGATGGTAGGAGCAGAGCAGCTAGACCCTCGGCGTGGGGCACATCAGTGGTCTGAGACCCGACGTGAAGCGCAGACGCAACGTGCTGTAATTACCGGCAGCTCCAGCAACTGAGCCTCGGGCTCTTCGTGGCAACGATGCCGTCCATCACGCGGCAGTCAGGAGGCTCCAGCTCCCTCGCTCCTGCTCGCGTCAACTCTGCAGGGCTGACAGGAGCAGAAAGCATTACAGACTTGTCTGTGTCACCGCAAGTCAGCCGATCCGGCTCCCAGTATATATGGGGAGCTGCTTTCTTGCATAGGAAGGAAAGGCAGTGTCTTTTCCCGTGCCACTTTTCGTAGTGGGGTTGTATTTTAGTCTATCCCCTTGCTAGCACACAAGCTCCTCTCTACCATATATAATATTTAGTACTCAGTCCGGTCTAGTTTGAGATGTTGAAAACAATGGAGCATCTCCTCCTTCCTCCCGGGAGATTGTTGCACAGCCGTGTAGATCTCGGCATCGAGAACTTTTTCCATATTTATACTTGACCTACATTCTTTCTCTTTCTCTCTCTCTCAAATAGCCGTAGTTTCAGCCCTGTGGCATCTATACCTCTTCTTTAGAGTTTTCACACTTCAGATACTTACAGGTTGGAATAATATCCTACCTTTATATGTGTCTTAACCAAGCTATAAATCTCGCTAGTTGACAAGGTTATTCTTATCTGGCTTCTGCCATGACCCACTGTTAAAATACATGACACAAATTACACAGAACATATCATACAAGCCATTTTTCCTCATATGAAGCCTGATAAATATTAATGATCCATTGCTGTAGCTTTGTACCATGGTAGTATTGGAGTCAATGAGGTTGATCTGAGGCGTGATAATTGTTGGTGGACGTGGACCTTAGGCAGTTGCCAAATTAGCGTGCTCTTCTGGATTGTGCTCTCAGGTGCATTTTTCTGGCCTCTGCTTCTTTGAACTCTGTGCTGTAGAGGGGACACCCAGCTTGTATTAGATAGGAGCCAACCCAAGACTCTTCCCACATTATAGAGCACGCTCAGACCTTCTCTGTGGCCCCGTGTATCACCGCTACAAAGTGTGCATCCTCGCCACTGGCAGCTGGGCAGAGCCCTGCCACCCGTCCCCGCTCCACAGGCAGCAGCGTGGATGTCACCTCTGTCCCCAGACCCATGTCGCCGTTCTTCACCTGTGCCCCTGGGACCCATAGGCTCACACCTCCCCTGATCTCCCCCATCTAAACTCGCGGTGCCTGCCTCCTGTAAATGGCACTTTTACGCTGGAAATGTGAATCCGGTTGGCAGCATCGGCTCCGTCATGCTTATCAGAAATACATTATCAGGTGGGGATTAGACAGAGCCTCGCACTCGTGTTGCTGTCCACGCCGGGCAAGTAATGAATAATGAAAATTCCCAGGACCGGAGACAAACGCACTTGACAGGCGGGGAAGCGCCCATGCCTGCCTTTCACTCACTTTAATGTGACAAACATGGCTCCTTCAGAAATCTTTCCACTCCATTCACCATGGCATAGTTGTTCTTGTGTTATTTTTTTTTTTTTCTTTTTTCTTCTCCTTCATCCTTCCGCCTACCCGCTGTCCCAGCCCCTGAGCCCCTCTGTGGTTGAGGACAGCGTGGGGATGGACTGAGGAGGTCACCACCACCCCAGCTCCCACCCAGCCTGGTGGGGACAGCTTTGTGGTCTGCGCACATCGTGCAGGGAAGATGCATGGTCTGGGTCCTTATCTGCTGTGAACATCGATGCTGCAGAGTTTCTCCCCTGTTGTTTGTTAATAAGCATAAGGTTGCAAGGTCCAGCTTCAGGAGAGGACGGAACATGGTAGATGTAGTGCTGCTCGCACAGCTCTTGTTTCCATGGCCGTAGTGGATTTGCTGTAGATGAGAGGGAAGGGACCAGTACAGTGGTGCTGCGTCCTTCAGTGCTGACCTCCCACAGCCCCTATGGTTTTGCTCCCTCCTTCCGCAGGTGCTCTAGACCTGTCCGTGCCATGTCCTGAGCTGCGAATATCCCCATCATTTTAAGTCCTTGCCCTTTTCTCAGCATTGCTGGATGCTTGGTTTTATCTCGTACCACCAGCAGTCTCTCTCTCACCTCCCCTTCCTCGGGCATGGAGCGAGCATGCACTTCCACGGGGCTGACTGTCCACGCTTTCAGCTTCACTAAGCATGTAATGCATGAGGACCAAACTCCTTTTTATGGTCTATAAATGAAAGGTAGCAGCAGGTCCTACAGCAGCTTTCCTGGCCTCAGAGAGGTTTCCTGCAATCGCTGTCCTCCAGCTGCCCTGTGTCGTGTCTGTTATGTACGGTTCCCATGCAGGGGAGGATGGATGTGGGCTGTGTAGTGATGTACAGCCTTGTGCGGGTTGTTACAAGCGGTTCTCTGAAGTACCGGGATGTGCTGTAACTTTCTCCAGGAAGCTGTAGCTGACCTGTGGATTGGGGCACTTGTCCAAAGCGAGCGTGCCAGCAAAACAGGGCCATGGAGACAAAGGGGTTGCTTTGCACCCAGGTATGGGATTTTTCACAGCGTTCAGGTTTGGCCTGCCTCTGGTCTCATGTAAATCAGCCATGGCAATGCCATCTGTAAAGGTTGTCTACATGAGACGAGGCTCCAGCATTGGGTATTTTTTCTGCAGTTGTCATCTAGAAGCACGCAATAAATTTTATGGACCAGGGTTTATTGAGCACAGAGGAAGAGGAATTGAAGTGCTTGCTTGAATCTGAGGCTGATGTTCTGGAGAGAACAAGCGTGCTCAGACGAGTGCTTCGATCACTCACTACCCACTTTCTGGAGGAAGTCAAATGACCGTGTCCCAAACCCGCATCTCCCGGGGGGAGCGGAGAGCCCTGGTGCCAGCCATCCCCTGCTGTCGCCTTGTCTATCACAGATGACATCTGTCTCTTCCCCAACCTGTCTCTTTTAAACGAATCCAGCCTGCTGTTGGGAGGACGTCTCGGCTTGGCACTGGTGGTGACAATCGCTCTTGACGCAGTCTTCCTGGACACGTTACACAAACTCTGCGACTCCAGCTTTTCCCCCAGCCCACCCAGCGGGGAGGGAAAGAGCTGTGAGCCCGCAGCACATCTGCTGCGCAGTGTGAGTCTTTGCCAGTGCGATTCCTGCTAATTAATGTCAAACTTATTTTAGCAAATAATGCACATTATCTCGTCCTGCGGAAGGGGCTCGTGCCAGCGCTGATGGCGGCCGCTCCAGAGGAGATGCGTCTCAAAGCGTTGTAAAGGCGGGGATGCGCAGAGGGGTGGGAGCATCCTGGTTTTTTTTCGTCTGGGGCAAATGCGGTCCCAGCCGTGCTTTCATACCTTACAGGTCAGTTTGTGCCACTGATAAGCAAAAACAGACACTGGAGTTCGGAAACCCTCTTGTACGCACACAGTGTGCTCCTTCAGTGTTTTTTTGGAGCAAGAGTTTAATTCACTTTTCTATTCAAGCATCTTATCCTGCTCGTATACAGGAATCAGAGGGAGAGGCAGAGTGAGCCCCGGTGCTCATCCTCTCCTGGTGCTCCAATATGGCTTGCAGGGGGAGTTTCGGAAGCACGGCTAGCTGACCACTCCTCGATTCCCTGACTGTCACAGAGCAGAGAAGAGCTGGTGATTTATTGTGAAGGACAAAAAAAAATCAGTCCTAGGCAATGCTGACAGCATCGCTTCTGCAAGCTGAGACAGCTCACCTGTTTTAGCAAAGCTATTATTTCAAACAATGCCACCATTAGCTGGCTATTATCATTCCCATTTTTCATAAGAGTAGATTGAGGCATGGGGAGAAAACAAGCAAGTTATATACCTCGAGCCAAAAAATAGCCAGAAGTCCTGGCACCGAGTCCTGTGCTTTTGTACTATTTTGACTGTGATTCCTCTTTGAGGTGACAGCTGCAGGACCTCCTTTCTCTTTGCCCTTTATCAAGCTGATAATGGCCAGCCAGTTACTGCAATCAGCATCCGCGCTCACCTGGGGCTTTGTGCCTTCAGTGCAGTCTAAATGCGGTTTTGTCCAGAGAGTCTGAGTTTAATTATATTCTCCTCCTTTAAGTCTAAAGCAGCATTATGCCTTTAATTGTGGAATCCTTTTACTTTTTAGGACAGTTACTGTTGAAGTTAATGAAAGTTATTTACTACCATTAATGGCAATTTCCATTACTGTGCCATTTTTGTAGAAACCACACTGAAGGTGGTGTTCAAGGCTGGGTGACCGCTGGAGAAACCGGTATGCTGGGGTAGCCCGGAGGACACGCTCTCTTGTGCTTTAGCTGGAGGCACAGGAAGAGATGCAGGAGAGCTGAAGAATCTGGGACTAGACTAGGAGTAGATATTTGTTCTGAGTGCTTTTTCCCAAACAGAAAAAGGCCGCCTTTGTCAGAGAGATACTGACGTGTGAAACATCTGTTGTGTGCTAAAAAAAGGGAAAAGGCTTATAGAAGCAAAAACTCTAGAATGTGATTCTCCCCGCCCCCCCCCCAGCTTTTTAAGTAGCAAAATGGAAACAAAAATGTGAGCGTATGGGACAAAAATAAGAAACATATGAATAAAGTAAAATGATTTTCTGGCTGGGCAGCTGATTTTTTTATTTTGTTTCTGAATAAGAGATTTGGTATGGGGGAATGTTAAGGGAGGTAAAGAGTGACGAGAGTGCAGCTGCCTCCTCGAGCCGCTCCGGCCCAGCACTGCTCCTGCCTGGCCACTGGGTCCCAGCCTGGAGCCCTTGGGTCTCTGGGGAAGGTGCAGACGCTCGGCCCCCAGCAGCCAGCACCGGGCGCATGGGCTGTGACCCGCGGCCCCGCTCCAGCCGCCGGCGTGGGGCCCGTGCTCGCCTTGCTCACACTGGTGCCCCAGCAGCTGGTTTGGGAGCACGCACCACTCCCGCCCCGGGGCTGGGAGAAGACCCCACCGGCTCCAGTAGCAGATGCCAGGACCCCACTGGCTCCAGTAGCCGGCACCGCAGGCCGGGGTGCCCTTCCCTGACCCGACTCCAGTGGCTGGCACTGAGGCTCACCCACTACATCCAGGTCTCGCCAGTAGCTGGCACCTAATCCTTGCAGCTCACGTACACGTGGGAGAGGGAGTGCAAATACACAGAGAAATAGCTAAGATTTAATGAGAGAAAGATATAAGAAGGTAGGGCAGACTGCAGCAATCAGGCGCAGGGCTCGGCCAAGCAAGCACTGCCCAGTCCATTTTACATGCGACCGGCCCTTTTATACCCTTTTCTAGCCCCCCCCCCCCCCCCCCCTTC
>VXAL01011324.1:1080864-1091365 GCA_013399475.1 Chauna torquata | reverse complement strand
CCCCCCCCGCCCTTTGTTCCTCCTGCTCCCCCTTCCCCTGCACCCCCATGGCTTTGCAGAGCCCTGCAGTTTCTGCATGCTCCCAGTCTGGGGCTCCTGGGTTCACATCCAAGCAGCTGCAAGGTTCATCCCTCCTGGAACTGGCACCTGTAGCTTGTTAGCCTGCCAATTAGTGTGACTGGGAGGTCTGGTTCTTGCAATTGCCTCCCGCCTTAGAAGTCCTCCGTCAGATAACCCTGCTGGAATAAACATTTCTATATTCTCATCTGCTCCCCTAAATTAATATGACTGACCAGACCTGGTTCCCATCGCTGCCTCCCTTTCTTATTGTCCCTTATTGCCTTGGAAAAGGTCTTTGACCAGGTACCTGTAAAGGAGCGGACACTTTCCTTCTACACACCCTGACAGGGTGTAGACATTGGACTGTTTTACTCTCAGTACAACAGGCAAAGACATGCCAATTAGAAGAACCAAACTGCAGCATCGATAACAAGCTGAACACAGAAACAACAAGAAGCTGCCCTGCCCCAAATAACACCGCAGTCCAGGGAGCTCCTGGCAAATGTCTGCATTGAAAAAAGGACAACATGGCCAAGGTGAGCACTCCCAAGTGAAGACGTACTGAGTCGAAGGTTCTCCGTGCATCCCAAAACCAGCCTCCCATGCACACCTGGAGCACCTCATTACTGCTTCCTCGCTGTCCCGGGGCGGGGGGACCCGGGGAGGTCCCATCTCAGCGCGGAGCCACTGGCGTGTCAGGGAGGTGGGTGGCACGGCGGAGCCTGCTGTTGGAGAGGGCTGAGAGATGAGCACTAGATGTGGAGTACTCTTAGCAGATGCCGCAGCTGAACGTTCTGCCTCGCCTGAAGCGAGCGGTGATATTTCTCCACGGTGCTAGAGGGGGGAAGAGTGAAACCACGAGCAGGAGCTGTGCTCTCCTGTAAGTGATAGCGCGCCAGGTGGAAATTAAATGTCTCTCTGTGTTCTCCCAGCCTGCTGCTCGAGTTGTGCCTTGGGATCATCTTGGCATCGCTGCTGCTCCATCGCTCTGCTGAGCCCCAGCACGGCCCCAGTGCCAGCGTGGGGTGATGCTGTGCTGGGTACCCAAGCTCGGGGCTGTGGGGTGGTCGGTGAGCCAGCGATGGGAGCAGCAGCGAGGGAAAGACGTTGCGCTTGTCTGATCTGGGGCTTGGAGAGCGCTTTGCGCTCGCCTGATTGCTAATGCACCTGTTTGTCACTGTCCCTTCTCCTCCAGACAAAGTGGCCTTATGTTTCAATCGGAGGATGAATCTGTCTTCATAGCTTGAGAGAGAGGGAAAGAGAAACAGCTCAGGCCCTGCAGGAGACAGGTATGATGTGATAGGCCTCCCTGAATTTAAGCACGACAGTGACAGCCATTAGAGAGATGGCCTTTGCCAACAGGTAGCTGAACCTCCATCATTTCTAGCCCGCGCGCCGATCCTAGACACCGTGCGTCTTGTCACGCGGCGTGCCAGCTCCTGATGTCGGTCATTTCTCAGCCTCCTTCCTTGGAGGAGCAGAAGGCACCGGGGGGATTAGCGCAGCTGAGGGCAGCAGGACCAGATGCTTCTGTGAGCGATAGCGTGGAGGAGCGGGCAGACCTCTTGCTCTTTGAGCCAGGCCTCCAGAAAGGCAGGAGCAATATCTCTTCTTCTCCTGGTGGCTCTGCTGTCCCTGCAGGCCAGCTCTCCTCCCCAAGACCTGGCTCTGGGAGACGGCTTGGTGGCATCACTGGGTGGCATCTGCTCCACTCGGGGGGCTGGAAACTTGCCCCTGGCATCCCGGTGCGCTTGCCCTTGGAGCTGCAGCTTCTCCTGCTCATTAACTCATACATAATAGGGACCAGCAGCGTTCAGTGCTAATTAATTTTGTGAGCTGAACCAGGGTGAATGGGGTAATTGCCCGTGGTGTGTGCGGGCCGACAGGTGAGCCCTCCTGCTTTCGCCCTCCTTGTTTACCAGCTTCTCCATGTTTATTTTAAGAAGCATTTGGTCCCTCTCGGTGTGAAGAAGGAAAGCCATGTGATCCAACCCAGAGAGAGCGCAGCAGGCGCTGAATATTAAATTAAAACACATCCTCGCTTACACACAAAAAAACCCAAGCTGGAAAGGTTAAGAGCTAACAGAGATCCTCAGAACAGTCTCTGTCTGTTTGGAATGAATTAATCAGACCATTAAACAAATCTTTTAATCTAAAGTATCCCTTTCATTTCAGTACTCTATGAAACAAAGTGACTGGAGTGTTGATGGAAGCATTTGCCGTCACTTTGCCTTATTTGTGCTGCAGAGGCTGGCGGATGCTATGAGTTTTTCTTCCTTTCCTTGTCTTTTAGCAACCAAAGTGGGGTTAGGCGAAGCTCCCGCACCGACACAAAGTAGGCACGGAGAAGAAAGGAGCCCCCCAAGCGAAGGAGCTTCTGTCTGCCCACAAACTGACTTTATGGGTCACGCTGGTGGTCCCTCTGGTGTGTTTGGATGAAGAGGTGTGGGAGGGGAAGTGCGGAGTATTTTCCTGGTCCCCAAGGTGCTGACCTGGTAGCTCAAGGCCTCTGGCAAAAGTTGGTGGTGTGGCCAAGGCTCTACAGAAAAGGGTGATGGATGGCCTTGGAAACCTTCATGAGGTGTTACTTGCATCACGGGCAGGCAGCTTTTTTTTGTCACGGGGAGTGGAAAAAGTTCAGGAAGAGGCAACATCTCAGCAGGGATGAAGAACAGGTGGAAAGTAACATGGAGCAGAGGTCTTGGGGTGGGTTATCAGGGCCTTGCAGCCCGGAATGAACAGGAAAGTGGCTCCTCTGAGGGTTTAGGGAGCTCTCCAGGAACAGGGCTCACAGGTCAGACCCAGGGCTGGGGAGGGATGGAGGCACCGGTCGGTGCTGGTCTGCAGCGTCATCTCGTAGACGTCGGTTATAACCCGTACCACACGCTTTCTGCAGGCAGGAGACCCAGCATCCCTCCTGCTGAGCGTCTGTGAGGATGAATACACGGCAAAGCGCTCAGCCACTTGCTACCGTCGACAACTGGTGTGTTTAAAGGCTGGCACTTTCTGGAGCACTGCGCTGAACCAGGGCCTCCAGAGTCACATTTTTCAAGGGATGTGTGAACTTGTTGGTGCTTTGAGGTTCCCGTTCCCCCATCTGGTAACCACAGCCTTCACGGAGCTTTGGTCTTTGGGGTGGCACTGAGAGCAGATACATAGCTCTGTAGGGACGAGCTCTTACCCCTGGTCTCTACCTTTCCGGCATTGCTTTAAGGGTTTTTTAAAGCCCTTTCTGGGGTCTTTCCCAGCTGAACACCCCACCGTGCAGCATTGTGGTTGGGTCTGAGATGTGGTAGGGGAGGGAGATCTTGCGCACGGGCGGTATTTCAGCATCCAGCACCCGCCTCTCACTGGTATCAGTCAGTAAGGCAGCGCAGCCCAGCATCTGAGCACGTGCTGCTATCACTCCCATTTGCGGGGGAGCGTGAAGGGGAGATAAAGGGAGGGCAAATCCAGGTAAAAGCAGGCAATCCTGTTTCAAAATCAAATGTATCCTCTTTTTTTTTTTTGCCTTCCCCCTTTTTAATACACTCTTCAAAGCTTGCTAAGATTAAGTGCACGATTTATCTTTGCGGAGTTTGAATTTTAAAAGGAACAGCCAAGTGTGTGATCGTATTATTAATATTTATACCTCGTCACAGAATGTTGACAGATTAATTATGCAATATGGTATAAAAATCAGCAGGCAGCGTGGGAGGGTGGTGGCAAAGTTCATGTATTAATAACACAGCGGGGTGGCTTGCACGCTCCCTGTGTGGCTCGGTGTTATCAGCGCTGCGTCCCGCATGCATCGAAGGCACCTCCAACCCAGGCTCAGCTCCGTGGTGGGGCTTGCAGGGATACAGGCACTGACAGTGGGAAGCGAGACAAATGCAGCAAGGTTTGTGATGCCCCAGCCCCTCTGCACCGCCCTGGGAGCTTTCTTGGGCATGAGGAACTTTGCAGCCGTTCTGGACCTGCTTTAGGCATGAAGAGAGCATCAAGAGCTGACTTTGTGCTGTAGAAAATCTGGGTTAGGAGTTTACTTGCTCCAAAGCTGTGGCTTTTGTTCTTCCCTTCCCTCCCCACTCCAAATTTGCCCTTCCCTTAGCAAGCGGTGTCAGCCCTTTTCACCAAAATTGCTTCTCCCCAGTGTGACCATGGTAGAGGATGCAGTGTCCTCTTTTGGAGTCTTGACCGGCACTAAGTGCTTAGGAAAGAGGTTTAAATCTTCTTTAGTGGACACTTACGGAATGGCCTGCTGTACGGGAAGAGGCTTTTCCTTCCCCAAGAAGCCAGCTGCTGTCATCAGGCATGGCGTGTGATAGATTTATATACCTTGCGGTCCAGGCAAAATATGAAATTATAACTCTGCGAGCCCTCGGGGTGGGAGTAAAGTCATTCCGACAGCACCCTCCTCTTGTCCACTGTCCCACCCTGGTCTGAGAAATTAGGGGTAGTGAGATGGTTTGGGGTTACCCCCTGTGGGTAAATCCAAGCTGCTCTGAATGCCTCTGCAGCCCACTTTGCAGTGGGATCTGGCCCAGGGGGCTTAAGCATGGGGAGCGTGTGCCTTGGAGATGCTGTGGTGCCCTGGGGTGAGGTGGATGGGTAGCAGGTAAATGAAGACCGGGTGCTTCGATGATCCACACTGGACAGCAGAGGTCTGCAGCTGGGAATCCATCCTGCCACCTGGAGACGGCAATGTTTGTCACAGCAGAGCTGTCCCTGCAGCCAGCACAGCTGGAGCTGTGCCCTCTGGTCACCCTCGGTGGGAAAAAAATGAGAAACTCTTCTCCTGAAGCCCTTTCTGGTTGCTCTTTCCATCACAGCCTCTCCCTGCTGAAACGTTGCTCTTTTTTTTTTTTTTTTGCAAGGAATCCTTATTTCTCGGCATCTCAGGGGGATGTTTTATATGAAACAATTTGCCTGATCCATCTCAAATAATTTCAAGCAGTGTCTTGGGTCAGGACGCAGGGATGTACTTAGGCTAGTTGGAGATTTCTTTGTGAGCAAAACCCTGGCTTTCTGAGAGGCAGAGAAGGGGCTGTAGACGGCAGCAAGCACGGCTCTCACGCTGTCTTCCGTCCCCCTCCTGCTCTGCCCTGGAACTAACTCCTGGCTACAAAACTGCACGTGTGCAGCGGCTTTATCAGGAGCAGCCTTTGTGGAGATCTGTAGAGGTATTTCAAGAAAGATATCCTGGCTCCAATGAGATGTTTAACCCCTCGAAGAACAAAGAAAATCGTTTAAGGTGGGCTTTTGAAAGCCTTTCCGAGGATTTGGATTCTCAATTTCCATTCAAATGAACTTTGCCTCATCCCGTGAATGCGAGTGAGATCACAGCTTCCAAATGCCTCTTTTTACAGCCTCGGCCTTTCTTTTTTAATTAAAAAATGGAAAGAACAAAAGCACAATTGAGCAAAGCACTTGAGCACATGGTAAAAGTAATAGATTTTCCTAAGCTTTAAGCACACACTTAGAGGTGCTTCGGGGCTCTGCTCCATGAAATCGGAGTCCTAAGGCTAGTGGTGCAAAGCCCTCCCTTGTTTTCACCCCCAGAAGCGGTTGGGTTTGGGATATCCCTCTCCCATCTCCTCAACCTCCCCACCATCACAGGGTCACCTCCAGGCCCGTCCGCGGTGCCCTCCCCGTGCAGACCAAGCACAGCGTGCATGGCTCGTCCCACAGCGGCTGCAGACAGTGCCCGGGTCTTGCAGGCAAATCCCCAATTTGTGTTCTCTTTCCCATTCTGAGGCTGGGGGTGCAGGTGGAAAAAAACCTTTGTTTTCAAGTTTTGTGCTTTTTACGGGTAGGAGAAGCTTGCTGAGTTGCCACAGGGCACGGAACCTGTCTCATCCAGGGTAGAAATGCTGCAGAGCTTTGTGTTTGCTAGTGGGTGCATGCGCGCGTAGACACAAATGTTGCTGCGTGTGTTGGTCAGAGGAGGAGATGTCCTCCCGAGGCTGCTCCCTGGAAAGGAGAGGGATGGGCTGAGGCTGGCAGCTGGAATAAATCTCACTTTGCTTGAGGCAGAGCCCAGTGATTGCTGGCGGGCTGGGACTTCAGGCAGTCCCGCACAGGCAGGGCAAACGGTGACCGTGCCTGCTGCCTGTGGGCACGCACTTCTTGCAAGCTCCCTGGGGCGGAGGATGACGATGGGGCAAGCGTTTGAGATGGCAGGAGGGAGCCTGCGCTTGTCTTCCTGCAGCTTTCCATTTTGGTGCTAACTGGGGAGAAATGAGGAAAACCTCAGCGGCGCAGAACTTGCCTGCACTGAAGTCAAGAGACTTTGTGCAGCATGTTGATGTCTGCCAGAATTTCTTTTTTGTGGAAGTCAGTGGGAAAATGAAAATGTCTGCCTGTGTTGAAACACCGATGGGTGCTGCTCAGCTTTGAACGCCATTTTAGTTCTTCTTTAAAGAAAAATAGTTTTGTGCAGTGTCGATGCTGGGAGCTAAAAAGGCCACGTTGATGTGAAATGTTTTGATCCACCCAGAGCAGGTTCTTGTCTCAGAAACTTGCTGTGTGAAGAATTTCCATTTTTATGGGTTTCTTTCCTAATTGGGATGAAAACAAACACAGAAGCCTCAGAATCAGTTGGAAAATGAGTTTTCCACTAACAGCAAAGTTTATCTCCCTCAGCGAGGCCCGGCAAGATTTGTCAGCAGTATCTGTCAGATGTGCAGAGTCCTTAAATAAATGGTAATATGGAAATGCAAAGGGTTGCTATTAGCAAATGGAAATTGGGAGCAAGAGGTGAGGGGAAAGGAAATGAAGGTCCAAAATGCCAGCGGCCAGATTCGTTCCCTGCAGCTCCCCAATCCGAGCTGGATGCCAGTCGAAGTTCCCTCCTTCCTTTCCCAATGAGAAGCACTGGATAATTAATTTCTTCCGGCCGCGACCCGCCTGGCTGTCTGCTGCCCACCTCCCTTGAGTGACTGCAGGCACTTTCCTGGCCCCGCTCTACGGCTTCCCACCAGGCGAGGACACGGTGGCTTGGCAGGGAGCAGATGGGAAGCCCATCTTGTAGACATCAAGAGCAAGAGGCTTGGTGCTGGGCTCTTTGGAGGCTGATGGCTCCCAGGACCCCGGTGTGTTCCAGGGAGCATTTGAGAGCAGGCTGTTTGTCCATGGGAAGGTGGCTTTTGCTGGTGAAGGTCCTTTTCCAAGTAGCCCTCAAGGTTAAAGTTAGATGCTCCTTCCAGATGGTCTCCATCTGATGCATCTCATTACGGGGCTGAGCTGCCTCACAATCCCAGCCTCCCAGTGCCAAGAATAACAAGGAATGGAAGCCAGCAACAGCGATCACTGCTGTTAGAAGGGCATAAGATGATTTAAGGGTCAAGACAAGACCATATGGCCCATCACAGTCCCGTTGTAACAACCCGGAGGAGCATAAACCAACTTGCATTAGCGATCATCCTTCCTATCAAGGCTGCTTGCTGTAACCTTTGCAAATTCAGTTCCCCGGCTCCTTCTTGCTCTGTTACGCCCTGAGCCACAGGATGATGCTCACAGGTTGCACATCCCCTAGCGGGGTGCTGTGCCCGGAGGAGCAGAGGCGTCCAGGGGTGCTGCTGCCCCAGGGTGCGAGCTCAGGGCGTGCAGGCAGCGGGCGGGAGGATGCAGCGCTGCGGGTGCAGGCGGCGGGGCCAGCGATCCATCGGCATGGCCCGTAGCTTTCTCTTTATCAAGAGGGCATGCTTGCCTCTTAGCAAGGTCTGCCCTGGCGTGTTCTTTTCTCCTGGGCTCTCGGCAGCCCCGTGAGTGTTGTCTGCAGCGCTCCTGTGTGCCTGGCCCTTGTTTATGCAACTGCTCGGAGGCCTGTGTTTTGTCACAGTGCATGCCCTTTGGTGGAGTTGGTGGAAACGCTGATTTTTGGCTCCCTGAAACCGTTTAAAACAGGGCTCGTGAGCGCAGCCAGTGCCACGGCCTTTCTCGCTCTGCGTGCTGCGATGTGGTACAGAGGGTACAGCAGCTTTACTGTTCCCGGGGCTGATGTTTGCGCTGCTGAAGTGGGGAGATGGGAGCCCTGGGGTGGCCTGGGTACCTCCTCACCCCAGTGCTGGGTCCTGGTCCTGCTTCGGCGACAGCCGCCAGCCGGGCGAGCCGACGTTCTCCGCTCGGCACTCGTCCTGCAGTCCATTTGCCCAAGGGAACACTTACAGCACTGACCTTAAAGAGCAATTTCGGGCAAGCATAGAGCAGCTCAATTGTTCATAAACCTGACATTTATGTCTCCGAGATTCTTCCTCTGCAGGATGCACTGCTCTTTATGGTTTTATCAAATAAAATGCCCCTTCACCCCCATCCAACCTCCTTCTCTTCCCCTGATGTTTTTGCACGGCAGTCATCAAGAACAGAGAGCTTGAAGGCATCTGCCTGTCCTTAACGGTGTGGCGCGGGGAGGGTTAGGGAAATTGTTGTGTGTGTGTTAGCTACCGCGAATTGTTAGGACTATGCTTTGGTCCTCTAATGTTGGTAATTACTGAGCAGGGATTAGAGGCTTGCACTTTGCATGCATAGAGAAATGGAGTATTAAATGTAAACAGATCAAACTACCTGATGGACCCTGAAAGTTTATTCTGGTGATTTTCCCTGCTCCACAGAAATGCTTTCCATGCTTTCAGGTCATTCCCTGTTCTTTACAGGGATGAAGTTGTGGCTGCATGGTGGGTTTGTGGAGAGCACTGTGTGTGAGCTGACATAGTATTACTGTCATCCCAAAATAGCCGCTAGCCGGTGGGTAGGAAAACTAGCTGGGATGTGGGGGCACTTCTTCAGCTTCCTGCTTCTGTTTGTATTTAAATTGTACAAAGCTTGAGTAAATGCAGCGGACGCAGCCAGCGGGACCTATGCAAGAGCAGCCTGCGGCGCGATGCAGTGCGGGAGGCTGCAGCATCATCCGGACCCCACGGGGACAGCAGCGACCTGAACCCAGGGTGCCTTGCTGTTATCTCCTATCCCTCGGTGCAGTCCCCGTCCCCCAGCTCCTTCCCTCTTGGCATGGGCTGAGCACGGCCCCTCTCCACCGTGCAGACGCCCACTGGGTGAGCAAACACCGCTTACTCTGCTGACCAGGGCACCTTCCATCACATCTATTAATATCAGCTCCACATGGAGAGCTTGCAACCCTGCAAGTGTTAATTAGCTTTCCCCCTCCTCCCTCCCATTATTTTTCCACCTCACTCTTTAGAAGATCTCTGAACCAGGAGATCAATGCCTCCTGCTAATCGGCTCTTCAGCAGCTTAGAGAGGCACCACAGAATACTCATTTTAATTCTCCTCTAACACCTTGGCTAATCATCCTTTCCAGCCCCAGAGCCCCAGGCGGGCAGCGCAGCAGGAGGCTGGACGGGAGAGCGCGATGCGCTCGTGCACACCTGCTCTGGAGACCTGGCAGGGCCTGTGCAGCGTGGTAGGAAAAATCCGGGTGTGAGGGGGTGAAGCAGAATTAGAAAGGAGCAGAAGGTCACTCGGGACGAGTAGCGCGGTGTGAGCGTGCAAACCATGCAAGAGATGTGTCTCTTCAAATGCTTTCGCTACTTTCTGTCTGTGTTGCCTCCTGTCTTGTCCTGTCCCCCAGTGGCTGGAGACATTGATTGTGTTGTGAAAATGTACCTGTAACAGTACAGGTAATAAATGCTCCTCTTCTCCTCCTCAGGGAAATAGACTGTAGGGGCTTGTTGGTCTGTGATATCGCTCATCCTCGGGCTTTTTGGCTGACTTCAGCAGGGGCTGCAGGAGTTGGGAGCTCTCCCACTGCCCCCCAGCCGCTGAGGTCCCGGTGCCGCATCCATCCTGCCCTCCACGAGAACAGGGCTTCCTTGGGGTCACCCGGCCTTGGTCTGTGCTGGCAGCCCCACACAGCAAGCAGAAGCCCCAGGGCTGGGTAAATAGCCCACGGTCCCACGCAGAGCCCCCAGACGCGGGGATGCGTTGTGCTTTGGCTCGTGGGCTGGTGCTGGACCACTAACATCAGCAGCATCCCCTCCGCTGAGAAGACGGTGTCCTGGATTTAGCTACCAGACCCTGAATAAGCCTTTCCATCCCCGACTGCTGTGATCCAGCTAAACGGCTGCAAGCAAAGCCCGCACGGAAATCAGAATGCATGCTAATGAGTTGCGTTGCCAAAACCAGAAGGAACAAACTCTACAGGGAGTTTGTACTTTTATTTTTTTTCCCTGCTACCCAAGTTCAATAGCAGTGAATTGCATATTTCTCTGAGGCTTCTCAACAAACAATTTACAGTGTAAATATATTTGTTGGCATGCAAATCACTCTGCATTATGAGTCTTGATTAATATTATAATGTGTTGATGAAAGCCTGTAAGTGGTTCTTGGAACTAAGGTTCCTGACAAAGATAGGCTGTTTGGGTGCCCAGTGTTTGTGGAACATTAGATTAGGGTGTTTTTTTTCCTTTGTTTTTATTTTTGTTGGTGTTTTTTTTCTGATGTG
>VXAL01011324.1:1034523-1072679 GCA_013399475.1 Chauna torquata | reverse complement strand
CTGTTGTCATCTTCTTAGTCATCCCGCCTGGGATAAAATATGACTGCCACTGAGAAGCGCTGAGATCGCAGCTCCCCTCGGGGACAGCTTGCCCACATCACCTGTCGGATCGAGAGCCTGCATGTCCTTGGAAAAATATGTATTTCAGGCCGCCGGGGTGCTAATTTGCAAGGCCCATTACTCAAACGAAACATTAAAATGGCCGTCCATAAACCAGAGCCTTTATTCGTGCCTCCCCCTCTGTCTGAACTCCCCTCGCCAGGTATAGGCTTCCTGTCAAGCCTAAGAGCCAAAAGCAAAGATTTATCGATAGGTACCTTGACTCCAGCTTGCATTTTAATTATGTCGCCGTCAGCCTGTGCTGAGAATAAACTCAGTGGCTATTGTGTTATATCCTTGCTTCATCTCTCTGGATAAATGCACTGGGAGAGACGTGGTTTTATGGAGTCCCTACGAGGGACCCGCTTGCTTTCCCTCCATGTAACCCAAGCATCGCCTCGAGGCGCCCGGGCCGAGCGAGTTTGTTGGGATGGGAGGCAGAAAGCAGAGCCCGGCCAGGCGCCGGCGCTGGAATTGCTTTTTGGCGAGCTCAATTTCACGCTGGGAGCGAAGCCGCGGCACGGCGATGAATTGAGAAGCCACGCTTGTCAGGGAGGAGATGTGATGAACTTCGGAGCTCGGTTGTTTATTTTCCGTATCTATTTGTGCGAGTGTGTGGGTATGTATAAATATTATTCGCATGCGACAGACAACACTGGTGTCTTTCCTAATACGGGTGCAAAGTTTGACCTGGCACTCTCTGGCGGAAGCGATGCATATTTATTAGCGAGGCAATGGGTGGGAATTAATCCCTCGCTCGGCATGTCAGACGCTATCTCAGCAAAATGGGGCTATTATTAAAGTAAACAAAGGCAAAAGCAGCCTGGCCGTGACCGTCTCCAGCTCTAACTTCGTTACGGGCCACAGAAGAGATGCCCTCGGCACGAAGCCAGTCCTGGGGTCTGGCAGCCAGGTCCCATAGGCTGGCGGCTGACGCCTGCCTCAGTTTCCCCACTGGTGGAGATGCCGCCAGTCTTTACCCGTGGCCCGGCAGGGGAGGGCGAATGGCTCATTTCATTAACATGCACAAAGTGCTTTGATATTCTTAGATGGAAGTGCTACGTATTGATATAATATTACTGTACCTCGTTTGACTTCTTTTTCTATTGCAAGGCCCCTCTTGATCCCGTTACCTGCAGTAACAGTTATCTGGCTATATTTTATCATCTGAATATTTCAATTAAATTACTTTAAGGGGGAAAAAAAAGCCTACACCGAAGTTGGAAATGATCACTGTATCACTCCAACTTTCCTCCATTCCCAGAAGGTTAATTGAAAGGCAGCCATCTTGGTGACGTTTAGACAAATGAGGATAATTATGTGTTCTCCAGCTCTTTGAGAGGTTAATTGCTTAGATGTACGAAGACTTGAAGAACAAAGAAGGAATAAATCAGAAGCAGGACTATGATCTGATAATGTAATTTGGTATATTCATGTACAACTCAAACAAATAAACCCCCCTAATTGCATGAAGTCGTTGGGCTGCGCGGAAGCCCCGCAGGGCAGCCAGGATCAGGCACCCGGAGCTGGGACTTTTCGCGAGGACAAGTCCCTCGATGACGGCTTGACGATAGGGTGCCTGCGAGACATGGAGAGGTCTCCTGCCAGCCGCCTCGCCCATGGCACCCAAGCAGATGTGGGTGTCTTCCTCTTGTATCTGGCATGTCTTCATCTGTTGGTGCTATGGGGTCTTCTCCGCTGGCAGAGTGTGTGCTGATGTGAAAAGAGAATGGGCTGGGGGATAGGACAGGAGGTCTCAAAGGTCCTCCAGCCATCCTCAGAAGTCTCCCTTGTGGTTGGCCGTGCTGCTTTTGGCCAGCTGAAGGTATGGCGATGTGGTCCCAGGGGCTGCCCGCTCTCAGGATGCTTTGGAGGATGTATCTGGGCTTCTTCTGTGGGCAGCTGATGCGTGTCATCTTGCCCCTTGAGCACCTCGACACGATGGGTGTGAGCAGCGTGTCAGGCTGTTGTGGGGCTCTCTGAGACACCTACGCTCTGTGCTTGTAAGGGATGCAAAGAAAAATACTCTAGGTCAGTCCATAGCCCGCATGTTTGACCGCAGTGGGAATACCGCGCTCGTCACCAAAGCACATTTCCTTGACACTGCTGGTTTATTCATTTGAGTCCTCTGTGTTGGCATCATAGTCATCAGGTGCATTTATTTAAAGCACATCCTGGTTATTGTTGTCTCGGTGTTCTTATGTGCTGACAAACTCGGGAGAAAAGAAATTTTCTGTTCCAGAGTGTTGAGATGTTAGTACTGCTCCCGTGTACGTGTGCACAGACAAATGTCTCTATATAAACGAGATGTTGTCTGGCTCCTCACTGCCTGTTGCTTGAAGCTGCCAACCCTGTTTTCTGAACCAGCGATGAACTAGCGGGTGCAAAGCAGACAGGTCAGAGGAGGCACAGGAGCGCCAAGCAGAGAATTTCCTCCGGTGGGTTATTTTATTTTGCCTAATTGTTGGTGAAATTTCTGCAAATTGGCAATTATATTCCTGGGCTGATTGCTTACCCGGGTAATTTGCAGATCTCTCATTTGGCAGGAGTGCTTCACAGCGTTCACCATGAAATATGTCCTCATCCTCCATCGGCAGAATTTCCCTCTTTTTAGACATTATTAGTTCTGCCCACAGGGCTTTTGCACACAAAACCTTGCGGCTGCATCACCAAGGGAAGTTGACTTTTTTTTTCCTGTATTTTCCCAGGCCACCGTTGTTTGGGCGCTTGCGTTTGGGCCTGCTGTTTGGCAGTAGGTCTGTCCGCCTGTCACAGGGTGACGTGATGCTCAGGAAGCCACATCCAGGCTGCATTTTGCTGGGGAGGGCAGGGTGCAGCTCCGTGCTCGAGAAGTTCAGGCTCTTATCGAAACCTCCAGGCTGTGCAAAGCACTGAGCTTTCCAGCCGGGCAAGGATCAAATACTGTCTGATTTTTCAGCCGTGAGGGTCAGGAAAATGGTGCTTTATTTTTCTTCCCAGTGGGAGCTTTGGGGTGAAACGTCTTCATCTGGAATCTCTTCCTCCCCCTGTTCTGTCTCTGGGGAAGTTTGAATTGATTTCAAATGAAAAAATGCCTCCCCACACCTAACCTTTGAGGAGTCCTGAGCCTCAGCCTCCAAAGCACCGGCAAGTGGTTTTTCCGCCTATCTGTCAGGCCCGTCTGAAATTGCAGTTTAATTCTCCGTATTTGCTCTTGTACTGTGTATTAAGATACAGCGAGTTTATCCAGCAGTCCAGCTGTTTTGAAGATAATTACTACAGAACTCAACCTGATGTAAAATAATCCTCCCGGGCAAGCAGCCAAGAGCCTGAGATTTATCCTCCAAAGACTGAAACCTCTCCATTACCCTTAAGAGTTGCAGAGAGAGGAGCGGGTGTCTCATGACAAATATATTTTTTGTGATAATTAACGGTGGGTCAGGAGAAGGGCTGGGGAGGCATCTGTGGGGTGGTGTGGCTGGACAGACTGACTGGCACACAAAGAACACCCAGCCAGGTGTCCATCCAAAGTGTCCGGCGTGCCATCGCTTCCCCTGGGGACCCATTTCACAGCCGTCACCCATGTGTCCCTCTGCAAAGCCCCCCTTGCTCTGTTCCCACCCCGTCCCAATCTGATGGATCTCGTGGCTGCTCCAGGTCCAGTGCAGCTCCCTCGCAGCTGATGTCGGCTCAGTGTCCGACCTCAGGGTGGGCTTTTTCTTTGCATTGACGGTTGCGTGGAGCCCTTCACGGGTGCCAGCCCTTGCTTCTTTTGACGGTTCACAGAGGCATGCCACGCTTCAGTTGCAGCTGCTAGAAGGCAGCTTTCATGCTGTCCTGGTCCAATTGTCCCTATTTGCGATCCAGGGACAGCTGTAAGATCAGTTTGCTCAGGCTGTACAGAAGATCCTGCAATCTCAGGTGTGCCCTGGCCCATATTTTAATCAGGTTGCCAACATCCTTTCTTCTTCTGCAACTGCGGGACACTACCGGAGTCATCAGAGTCGTACCCGCGTTATCCGGAGTTGAAAGCGGCGGAGATGGAGACTGTCGCCAGCCCCATCAGGACGGCTGAGTCATAGTGGTTGGAGCCTGGTATTGCCATGCGTTAATTACCAGTACTTAACTGCATGGCTAACTGTGACAGCGAAACAGTTATTTCTGTCTCTCCCTGCCTGTGAAGGTGGCAGAAAAAATAGAAAAGGGAGAAAAAAGCGGTAGCAAAAAGAAAAAAAAATAATCCCCAAACCCACACCACACACATAGAGGGCTCCAGGTTCTCGACTGTTCAGGTCTGCTAACACCGTGAGCAATAAGCTCTGCTTTTCTTCTCCTCCTTTTGATTGAAGAACACTAGAAATCAGCCAGGGAGCAGGTGCTGCATTGTGTTAGATTAGCACTGATTGAATTCTTACACAGGCGCTGATTGAGGCACACGCGCCGCCAGCGCAGGGCTCGGTAAACACCGGTGTGCCACGAGCATGGGGGGGCTGCAGGATCGTGTGCCTTCATCAGCGCCCTTGGGGCTGCCGATAGTCTTGGCAGGTCTCTCTGGCATCTTTTCTCCCCTGTTGGGCCACAGAGCATCAGTGTGGGGTGACAGGAGAACTGGGCTTCCGTGGTGAGAAGCCATCTCCCTCCCCACACAGTCCCGGGATGCTCCAGCTGATGCTTCCCAGGACAAGCAGTGATGATGGTACATGCTGAAGGGTGTTGGAAGTCTCTTTGGAGAGGAGCTGGGAAGATGCTCAGCTTGTCTCTGCCTTCCTCAAATAGCAGGGTGTCCCAGTGTCTGTGAGTCAGTTCTCACCTTTGTCAAGGACCTGACTTTGGGGACAGATTGCAGTCATTTAGGTGCCTTTCTGGGCGAGAGAAGATGCCTCACTGGACTTTTTGCAAAGTCGACACCTCCAGGGCAGGCCAGCCCAGCTGGGGCTCTCTCCAGAAGCATTTTTCCTGGGCTGGCTGCCCAGCTCTGTGCCTTCATTTTCATCTCCATTCGGGAGATCAGGTGTGGATGCATGCATTGACTTATTCTGATGTTAGCATTTAAGTGCCATCTGCTCTATAAACATCCCCATTGATTTGCTCTATCAAAAGGCCTCCCTCTTTATTTCTTTTGCTGCCGCCTCATATTTTCTTATGAAGATTTCTATTAAGCTAATAACAGCTGTTGGCCACAGGGGGCTAAGGCTGACGCTTTCTGATCTTCTCTGCTGCGATAGGTGCGTGGACTCAACTGGACCAAGCAGCGTAGCGGGGTGAGGAGCAAGGGGAATTCGGGGCTGTGGCCAGAGACTGCTTGCAGACCCAGTACAGTCCTGAGGGCAGAGAGCACTGCCGCCATCTTCTGACCAGCGCTGCATTTCAGAGCAGACGGCAATGGTCATGACTTGCGCGGGGCACTTGGGAACCAGCAGCAGACTGTGGCTTCTGGAAACACGTGAGGGGCTTCAGCATCAGAGGAGCGGGCGGGGGGCAGGAAGGAGTGCTGGGAGGGAGGCTGTGGTGGGCAGCCAGATGCCAAGTTTCCTCTGGCTTGAGTGTCATAGCACGATGGACCCCTGTGCTTCTGTCTGGTCGCCCCAAAAGGCACTTTTGTCATATGGACTCCTCAGACGGAAACTCAGACATACAGAGTGCAGAGCTGGGGGGCCGTACCCACAGTGCACGCACAGATAGTGCCTCTGTTGTAGCCCTAGGAAGCTGTCATGGGGCACGTTTGCTCAGTAATGATGCTTGTGTTGTCTCGCAGAGGGAGCACGGTGCTGCAGCTACGGGTGGTTTCCCATTGCCATAGTGGTGTACAGATATATGGAGAAATATATCCTATAGACGTAGGTTAGAGGTATCACCACGAACAGGTGGGTAAGAGAGAGGTGGGTGCTTGTTATTTTCATATGTGTTTCTGAGAAGAAATTTGTTGAGGCATAGAGCATCTCAGTGAATAGCTCGGGACCAGAAGTGACCACAGCAGTCAGAAATCTTGTCTGTTTGTCTTGGCATCCAGTCCACTTCTTTTGCCGGCGGGGGAAGATGTCTGCACACACAGACGTGTGCAGAAGGAGACGGGACTTGGCAGAGCTCATGATCAACACCTGGTGGTTGAGAAAGTGGTTTTCTGGTTGTTCAGAGCAGAGGGTTTGGTGTCAGAGCTACCTCCAGGCTGTGTGCAGGGCAGGAACGTGATGGTTCCCTGCAGGAAGGGGCTCTGATCCGGAGCTCGCTGGAGTCGATGCAAACACTCCCGCAGGTTGCTGGGGGTATCTGAGTGGACCCTGAGTCACCAGGACACGGATGTGTTGTCTCATCAGAAAAAGTGACTCACTTTTCGAAGCGGTCACAGAAACAAGCGGGAGCTGGAATGGGAGCGTGCCCGAGCGGCCGGCCCCGTCACGCTGCCCTTCCCCTTGCCGCTGATGTTGTCAGGAGGCATTGCCGAGTCTGTCCCCGCAAGCTGAAAATAAAAGAAATGAGAAGTGAAAGAAGGGCTTTAGGAATGAGAGGGAAAGCCTAACTCGCTTTAAAAGAGCTGACTGCACCTGCTGGATTTGCTTGATTTGGAGCATTAATTCAGAAAATCCAGTGAAGGGCTTTGGGGAGAAGAAGGGGGCACCACGCAGCCACTCCTCTCTGCTCGTCCCTTCCCCGTGCAAACCAGGATTCGTTTCTGAGCTGTCTGCAGCACAGCTCTGCCCGCATCATTGTTAGCATCGCGCCTGCTGCCCGCAGTGGTACCAGCGGTACCCAGGCTGGGTACAGGCAGATGGTGAGCCTGTTGGAGGCAAAAAAGTTAAAAAAGAGGTTAAAAAATGGAGCATGGGAATGCCGAAGTTTTTAGCATGATCTGCCTACAGCCTTTCACACGTGGGGGAGGAAGGTGACTGGGAATTGGTTTGAAATGATACCGCCAGGTCGGCGTAGCGATGCGAGGTTTGTGCTCCAGCCATGAGGAGAAAGCTTTACTTCGTTGTGTGTTCGAGTGCTGGTTTAAATCATCCTATTCAGGCCGGCTTGGAAAGGCAACGTTTCAAAGACATTGACTCCAAGCGGAGCTGATTCTTGTTTATCAATTAGAGCAAGCCGAGCGGCAATGGAGACGTTGCCCGAGGAGTGGGCGCAGACCCCCCCAGATCGATATCAGCTTGAGCTTGGCATCAGCCCCAAAATCTGCAGCCCCCCCAAGTTATCGCAGAGGCTGCACGAAGCCCCAAGGATGCCGGATGCGAGTGTGCCGCAGAGCATCGGTGCTTTTTGTGTGGTTTCACGCCCTTGGGGCTGCATGGCAAGAGTTAAGTCTTGACTTGTGATGCCTCCCAAAGACAGCTCCCGCCTTCTTCATCATCTTGTTATTATTCTAATGTCTGGGAGCTGCAGTCATGGACCAAAACACCATTAAACTCTCTGAAATGGAGTAACAAGACAGCCCTGGCCCTCACAGGCTTATTATCTTCGCAGATGGATATTTTATATTTAGCAACCTCTAATGTATCAATTTGGGCTTTGATTTTTCACGGGGAGCAGCTTCTATTCTGGTGCTGGAGAATGGGCAGGCAAAACGGTGCTGCAGGGGAACCAGCAGAGAGAAACCCTCCCCGGCCAGCCCCACCGCGCAGCGTCCGAGCCGGGCTGGAGAGGAGGGTCCCGAGGGATGCTGGAGGAGAGGGGGGTCTGTTAATGGGGAAGGATTCATGGTGGTCCGCAGCTTGTTTGAACAGCGCTGAGAGCGCCTGGGGAATCCCAGCGGTGCAGTAGCGGTGGGCCAGGCAATTAATTAAACTTGTAGAAATTGAGAGCTGGTGGTACAGGGCTTTGCAGGAGGCATTGGGCTGACTGGTATAAGGAGCATAAAGAGTAGAAAGGGAGGTTATGGAAAAAATAGTAGAGCAAACGTAAGTTTAGGCTGGCCATGGGGATGTGGCTGAGACGTGCGCTGGAATTGCTATGGAAATTGCTGTTGCTGCATCCTTGCCAGAAGAGGAGCTGTGGCTTGGAGATTCCTGCATCAGGCAGGATTGTGCTGGCCCTAAAACAGGAGATTTGGTCTGTTCGGAAGGAGCAGGGCTTCTTCTAGCAGGAGAGGCAGGGCCACAAAGCCCAAGTCTGGGACCCTGAAAGGACAGGAGGGGTGGCAGAAGGAAAACCGCAGGTGGCCCAGACTGGAAAAGGGGTGCTAGCAGAAGGGACTGGGAATTAAGACAAAGTGCCTCCCGCCCTCTGCCTTGAGAATAAGTATCACGGATGACAGTGACGGGAGCCCAGCCACCACGGTCCTGCCCTCGGGGAGCTATTGTGTGAGACCCGCCGTCACACGCCGCAGATGCCATTGTACCCGCGGCTAATTTGACGCTTTACATTGTTGGGAGAGGATTAGAGGAGCTGCGTGTTTTGATGGCCTGTTTCTAATTTGCATATTTAACGAAGCGGGAGCTCAGCCAGGTTCTGTTCTTTTGTGTTTACTTCTGAGGAGCTATGTTTATTTCTGATGATTACAAATAAATCTCCTCTGCCTTTGCTCCAGCCGCTTGGAATAAAAGGCGTTCAGAGCCTGTTAGTTCTGTAGCTGGAGCGGATGCTGGAAGAGAGGGAAAAATCCCAGCAGGAGTTCCCTGCAAACGTAATTAACAATTGCTTCTCAAAGACTTATGTGCCTGGGAGCATGCTCTGCCCCTTGGACAGGTGCTTTTGGCTGGAAACCTCCCCTGCCAAAGCACCATGCCATCACTGCCGAGGGGCTTCGACAGCCACACAGGGGCTGTGAACCTTCGGCAGCCTTGCTGACCCATCTGTGTCTGGGGTATCACAATAGCATGGGCACCCCGTGTCCCTGCAGCAGGTGCCAAAGCCGCCCTCACACCGGAGTGAAGCTGGGGCATGCTCAGCCCGCGGACACCCAGGCGGTGCCCATATCCCAGGATGGGGTCCTCTGCACCGTTTCAGCTCTGAGTTGTTTCTCCCTTGCTCCCGATCTGGGTCAGATATTTTAGCTTCTGAAAACTGGGTCAGCTGGTGAGTTCATGACTGGTTTTGGCAACTCCATTTGTCATTTTGAAGAGACGCGTTGCCTACAGGAGTGAAAAATGGTTTGGGGTTGAAGGGCTGTAAAAGTATTTAAAAGCATAGATTTGTTTGTTTGCATAAAGAAGTGATAGGGTTGCAGGTCGATCCGGAGATGAGCATCTCCCCCGAGGCTCTCAATCTCCCCGTAGCCCTTCTCTGCAGGTGCAAGAAGATCATCTGGGCTGCTCGGGATGCACAGCTACATTTTGGGGATCCTAAGCATCCCATCCCTTGGGATATTGTGCACCCACAGAGAGGGGATTGGAAGACTTGCTTTATTCCCCTACCTCTTCACATGTCTTGTATCCCTCCAAACCAGTACCAAAAAGACTCGTGCTGTCCCTGGTGTGTTATTTCCCTCACCGCGGGGCAGGGCGTGAGGGCAGCCCTGGTTTCACTCCGCATGCATTTGAGCAGCTCCAGTCTTGGTCCTGGTGCTCAGCCAAGTCACTACTGCAGGTAAAGTCTGAGATATGGAAAGGGAAAGGCTGGGAACGAAGACAGCAGGTGTTATTTCACGTCCCATGCATAGGAAAAGTGCTGTCGGTGTCATTAATGAGGCTGGGCAGGTGCCTGCCATGGGAGCAACGCAGGGGTCCCTGCTAATAGGTGCAGGAGGAGGGGGACGGTCACATAGTGCTGCCTAACACAAAGGCCGTGTTGGTGGAGTTATTTGTATTGTTGACACTAAGTGAAATAATTCCTCGGAAAACTTCAGAATTAGCATTTACGGATGAGGAATGGGTGCAATTAGAGGGGAAGCAGTGGAGCACCGGTGCCCCCAAGTCCCTCCTTCATGCATCTTCCCATGCTGCCGCGTTTGGGTTCATTGCCCTCATCTCCCCTGGGGTGCTGGCATCGGTACGACCACTCCCGTCCCTCTGCAGAGCAAGCAGATAAATATGGGGCTGGGGGTATGTCACCTTTGAGAGGTCATGCTTGTCAGTGGGAGCACTGGGAGGGATGGAGCTTGGGCAAAGCGCAGCATCCGAGTCTCGCCCTTGCTCCTCAGCAAGCTGGTCTGGTGGAGACCGGACACAGTGGGAGGCAGCTGAAACGCTGCAGGCAGTGAGAGGTCTCTGCTAAAAGGAAGCGATGATCTGAGTGGGGTGGACATGAAGCAGATGGGATGGGTTGCATTGCATGAAGAAGGGCTGCAAAAGGGAGTTGGGATGAGGCAGGTTTGGGCTGATGCTTGCCTCTCCATCCTGAGATATTTCCCCTGCCTTGCTGATGGGTTTCCTCCAGGTGAACCAAGGAGACAGGAAGGGGTTATTTCCCTCCTGCCTGACACATGCTTTATTTTCTTTTGTCCCTTTCGGACTCATAATGGAGCGATTCTTCTGGAGACGGATATGATGCCTCCAGGAGACTGTTAATGTGGGTTTGTCTTTGTTCTTAATTAGATCCCTTCAAGGGAAAACCTCCTGGCCTGCTTTATTATCCAGCTTTGTCAGAGCTTGTCTGCTTTATCTAAACACTTTGAAGAAGTCTCTTTACCTGTTTGCTTACCAGAGACATTATCATAATCCTGGTCAATTGGAAATAGGTAGCAAAGACGGCTCAGCAGACAAGGGAGTGCTGGCAGCTTAGCGGCTAATGGATATCGCTTTCTGAGCCCGGTAAAGAAGTTGGCAGGGCACTCCTTCCATTGGGGTATTTATTGGTACTTGCCTCTGAAGTGCTGATTTCCAGGGCACAGGGAAACTTGTGGTGGGAAGGAGAAGCTGGGCAAGAAGGTGCCTCTGGAAATACGAAGCTCTCAGTGCCGGCTGATAGACTGTTGCTTTTCTGCTGGCGGTTGCTCTGATGTGTTGCCAAGAGGACATGGAGGGCTTGCTAAGGGTGGTTTTCTGGGTCCAACCCCATCTGTAGTTGCAGAGCAGAAGGGACTTGCTCCTAAACGAGCTATTGAGCAGCAGCAACTGAACAGTGGGCTTGAGGAATGGGGAGACAGAGCCTTTCTCTCGTCACTCTCAGCATGAGTTTGCTCGAAGGTGTTTCCAAGCCCATCACCACACCGAGCATCCCCGGCAGCACTCTTTCAGAGGAGGCTCCTGCAGCACCGCACAAAAGGCACCCCGCATGCCTCCTCCAGTCTTTGTAGGTGCTGCTGTACCTGTGGCGTTCTCTTGTGCTCCAGCCCTTGTAGAAAGGTGTGCCTCGGTAATAGCTGATGAAATCTGGATGGCGTTCCCTGAGCTCTCTGTCCTTGGAGAGGAATCCCACCCCATTCTGTGGTAGCCCTGTTTACTTTGCAGGTCCTGAATGCCGTCCTCCAAAGCAGAGAGGCTCAATGGGGATGGTTCGCTGCCTTCACTGAAGCACAGGTCTTCCCCCTCCTGTTTGCTATGAGTTTTTTGAGGGTGACCCCATTCATCAGGTGCTATGGGCAAGGGAGGGGGATGCTGTCCTCGGTCTTCCCCACAGAAGCATATCTGCCCGCGTTGTGGGACTCACTGTGGGCTCATACAGGTGTGGCTTCAAGCCTGGAATGCCAGCAGGTGATGCGAAATGAGCAGCCCTCGCTGTCAGGGGTCATGTAGCAGCCCCAAACATCTCCGGTAAGCACGAGCTGAAGCCAGGCAGTGGTGTTTGAACATTCATGGAACGGCATGAGCGCGTCTTCCCTGTCACTTCAAACCCTAGTCCTTGTACTTCACCCCTAATGAGGGGACCCGGGAGTACCTCGAAGGGCTTTAGTCTGGATATTTATATGAGTGCAGACATGCAAGTTGTCTGTTTTACATATTACTGCCCTGATTTTTCAGTGCACGCAATGAATAATTTACAGAAACCGTGTGTAAGTATCTCTTTATTATTCATTATAATGAAGTGAGACAGCAGTAATAGTCCACTAGACTGAAATCCCCTAGGGCTGAACTTAACTAGGCTGCGCTTAGCTCTCCCAAAGTTAATTTGAACAGAGGGAGGGCTCGGTTTCCCAAAAAGGACGATGCCATAGGCTTGGCACGAGGCCACCTTGCCGAGCGAGAACAGGCTCGCCGCCGTAAGGTGCACCCAGGACACCTGCCCCGAAATGCGTGGTTCTACCAGGGGGGTGGCACGAGGGTGCTTGGTGGCCGGGCAAGCTCCAGGAGCGCTGGCTGTGGCGTGGCATGGCCCCAGGGCCATCGGGCTTTCCAGGAGCCCATGTGCAATGTGGCTTGTGCAGATGTACAGCTCCTGCAAGGGGAAAATGACTTATTTGTGGGAGGCTGTATCGCTCATTCCTCCGAACCGAGCATCCGGGAGGACCCTGAAGCATGCCAAGCGTCACCCCTCCTCTCTGCCCGATTAATAATCTGCACTGAGCAGCTGCTTGGCAAGCCTGGCATGGGAGGCATATACCACCCCCAAACCTCTGCACGAGATGTGCGGCAGGGATGGGGACGGGGGCAGCCCCCCTGCCTGCCTCTGAATTTACAAGCAGAGAGGGACCTGTGAGAGCTGCTTGATTGACTTCAGGTGCCTGTCCCTAAGATCTCAGCTGCACAAAGCTGCGGCCGCCAGCATGAGCTTGTGCCTAGGGTCATTTTTTTGGTTTGATTTCACACCAAAAGAAAGCTCTTCGACTGCGGTCCTTGGGTGGGAAAAGCAAAGCTCCTGAGAAATGTTCAGCTCTTAATTTAGCCAAATGCACGGTGGTTTGGCTGCGGGTACCGCGGAGGCAGTGAAGGCCAGAAGTAAATAGATCGAGAAAATCTATCAAATGGAATGAAAAAGCCATGTTCTTCGGGAACATTTTAATTCCACTTTTTTTTTCCCCCTCTGTTCTTTGCCAAGCGTAAGTCGGCACCATGGACCAGAGCTCCCCAGCCTTTGCGCGTCTCGTGGTGGGAGCGGGGAGAGAGGGAGCCAAGCAGGAAATAAATAATTGAAATGACTGTGTTGTGTTTTCAAGGCACTTGTAGGATTTACAGCTGCTTATCCAAATGTTCCCTTTTCTTCCTGCGTGCTGGCTCGCCATCTCTGGCTGTTTCTCTTCTTCCTCTCTCCCTGCACGTGTGCGTGGCCCCTCTCCCCCACCATGGCAGCGTATATCACACCGGGATGGCTCGAGGGCCGTGCTGACAAGCCAAACTGTCAGCAAATTTTACAGCTTCATCTGAAATCATCAGCGAGCGGGGGGTGCGGGAAGTCTTTGTGGTGCGCGGAGGTCAAATGTAATGGGATTTTCATCTGCACCTCCCTAGAGCCATGGGAAAAAAAGGCAGCTCTGTTTTCTGGGGAACCTGCTGTTCCTGTGAAATCTCCCGTGAAGGGGGATGTGGGCGGTGGTGGCAAGGTAGCACCGTGGTGTGCACGGTGTGCGTGGGGCATGCGGTCTCCTTGCCGGAGGCTGGGGACAGGGAGCCAGTGACACAGCTCCCATCCCACACATGTCCCCTTTTGGGAGCCTGGATGCTCCCTGTGCGTGCTGCCACCAGGTTGGTGACCTCCTGCTCTTCCTTTGCAGGTGTACCGTGGATGACAGGGTCACACGAGTAGCATGGTTGAACCGCAGCACAATCCTGTACGCTGGCAATGACAAGTGGTCTATAGACAACCGCGTGGTCATCCTTTCCAACACCAAGACTCAATACAGCATCAAGATCCACAACGTGGATGTATATGACGAGGGCCCCTACACCTGCTCCGTGCAGACAGACAATCACCCCAAGACATCGCGAGTCCACCTCATCGTGCAAGGTGAGTCTTAACATTCGTTGTACTGCTGTTGAACTGACTGTTGGAAGTTGAGGGGTGTCCAGACTGGCTAAGGGTTTAGAGGTCCTCTCAACGATGGAGCTTTAGGGATCAGACCAACATCCATTGCTTTGGGTGGTGAGTGGCTGGGGGACAGGGATCTGGACAAGTGTTCGCTGTGCCAGGGAGGAGATGGACTCACTTCTTCTGTGCCTTGCTGTGCTGTACGGTTGTGACATGGGGAGGAGAACACCTGGAAACCAAACTTGGGGCTGGCATCCTCCTTTTCCTACTCCCTCATCCACCCCTGGTGTACGTGTGACCCATCACTGCTGCTCGGTACGCACGTGGCTCAGTTTGCTGCATCAGGGAGTTGTTGGTAAAGTGCTTCAGGAGAGCTGCAGGCAAAGCACTGTCAGGTGCAGTGGAGAAATGGACTCAGAGAGCACGAGGCTGTAGGAAAGACGGCAGATTACGTGAACGTGTGGAAGTTATTGTGGGGCTGCAAAGAGCTTTTGGCAAGGGGCTTCATAGAGAGCATGATGGCATAGCAGATGCTGTTGGGTGGAAAAGCAGCATGCCCAAGTCTCTTCCGATGGGGAGAATCTCAGTGCTGGCAGATCAGAGGTGCCCACAGCAGCACGGGCTGCAGTGAGCCTTTTTGAGGGCCTTCCTTGCACTGGATATTACTTGACCCTGGTCAGATGGTTGGCTCCCACTGCCCAGCATCCATCCCGCTTCCCCAAACCCTCCTGCCTGGGAATGCTGCCTGTGGAAGCAGAAGAAGCACTACTCGGAGGCACACTAGCACATGCTATGGGTGCACTCTTATGGCATCAGTATAAGGGAACCAAACCGCCCAAGACCACTGACAGGATGACCCCGTGGGGCGGTGGGGTTGGCCCAGCCATGAGCAGCACTGGGACTTTTCTCTGGGGGGCTTGGTTTGCTGGAGGTCACTGCTAGGCACCCCATCTCCTTCGGATGGTGCCTCTGATCCGGCTCCTTTGCATCAGCTATCGGCTTTTGTCCAGTCTGTAGATTAATTTTTCAGAGTTAGTGTTAGTTCAGGTTAGATAAAGATAATGAAAGTTTCCTAATCCTCTTAAAGAAGATTTATCTGGCTGAGTAGAAAGCTCTCGGAATACAATAAAGCGTGTATAAAACCAGGACCTAATCTTTCCTTTAATTTTGAACAGCTGATGGGTATTGATTTTGCAATGAGCAAATCTGAAAAATTTCTCAGCCTCAACATGTCTCTGAGAAGCCCCCAACACGGATATGTATATATTTATGTATCCTTCTCATTTGGAAGAGGCATGGTTCGATTGTGGCCACCAATCAAAGCAGGGAAAACCTCCCTTGGCCTGTCAGCTCTCCTGTGAGGTATGGGTAGGCGTGGGAGGCGGCGTTGGGCACCTTGATGCTTGTATGTGCTGCTCTGTGCCGGTTTTCCTGCCAAATCTCCATGAGAGTTCATGGTGGGGCTCCGCACTGTGTGTGCTGGGCTGTCCCAGGGTGTTGCTGATGCTGCGCCAGGGCAGGGAGGGCTTAGTTTGGAAAGAGGGGAGCAGAGGACCATCAGAGCATCCCCTCCACCCCCCTTTGTGATTTGCCTATGAGCCGTCCATCTTCAAAGTTTAATCTGTTTATCCTGTCTGCTCGCTAATCGTGCTAATCCATCCAGTCAACACCTGTGAAGTATCCGAGCGCTTTCCACCTAATGAAATTATGCCAGCCAGCAGCGGCACTCAGCGCAGCTCCGACAGCCTCTCCCCTCGCCCTGCGGAGGCAGACGGGTCGAGTTTGGGACGAATGGGTTTGTGCCACCCAGAGCCTCCCAGGTGCCTTCTGCCCAAGAGAGCCCTCTCTCTGGCTCCCGCCAAGCCACAGTGTTTTCCCCAAGGATTTTGACGGGGACAGGCTGGGTAGCACCCTCTTGACATTGCTGGGACCAGCACTAAGGACCGGCTGGGGAGCGCTATTGGGGCAGGGTCGATGCGGCGTGCGGGGATGCAGCAGGATCTGCCCAGAGAGCGAAGGCTGACATAAGCACGTTAGCATGAGAGCAAGAGAGATTTCATCGCCTCCTCTTCTTTTCCGCTCTTCATGCTCCAGCTCGTAATAAATCTCCGGCACCTAACACCCAATGTCTTGCCTAGTAAAATCCCTGTGCGATTATCTTATCTCATTAAAGCAAGGCCAAAAATCCTTTTATTCCACAAAGACGCTGGTGCCAAGTGCTGGGGCGCGAGCCTGCCACAGCGGCGAGGAGTGAAGGGGAGCAGAGGGAGCGCAGGCTGCAATGCAGACATTTCCCGGGCTCGGAAGGGGGAAGGCGAGGGACAGTTCACATCCAGAGCCATTGTCTGGTAGCGAGGCTGAAGCCATGCAATTTGCCTGATTTGTTCTGCCAAGAAAATCCATCTGTAGATGCCACTGTGCTGTCCTGTGGACAGTGGTGGCAAGAGAAGCAAATCCTGCCCTGCTCTTTTCCCGCTTGGGCTCCAGCGTGGTTGCTCAGTGGCTAAAACACGCTTTGTGGCAGCTTGGAGCTAGCGGCACTGCCGAGCAGGGCAGGAGTTGAGGGAGAACAGCACACAGCCCTTCGCTTCGGGCTGGGAGGCAGGGAGAGGTTTTCCTGAGGTGCGTTTGGTCGTGGCTGTTCATGCAGGCAGGCCAAGTACTTGCCAGGGATGGGACCAACGCCCTGTTTCTGTCGAAGCTCTCCTGGCATCGAATGTGTGTGCAAAGCGAGGCTCGGCACCCTCCTTTGCAGAGGAGGTGGCCATCCTGGTGGCACTCCCCACACGAGCAGGCAGTAATGACCAGTTAGCATCTGTGTTCAGGTCAATTAATTTATATTTGTATTTTGCAAAACTAAAAGTTGCCCAGATAGATTATTGATTCTTTGTCCCTGTATTCAATTTGGTTTTAATTGCGCTACTGCAGGACCAGACCTTCCCTCCTAGCAACCCGGCAATAAATCTGCCAGTGAGTCACAATCAACAGTAAATGTGTCTCTTCGTGTCATTATTAATATGTCTCTTGGATTGGTTCATTACAGCAGTTAACAGTGGTTTATAAGAGTGGAGATGGCAGGAGGCCAGAGAGCTTTTTTCTCTCCCCTTTTATTTTTTCCCGTCGGCTCCCCCATGATGACAGGACGGATGCTTTTGGGCACGTGTGGCATTTCGGCATGTCGGCCTGCGGTGGGGAGAGTCACGAATGTAGAGAGACCTGGGATTCCATGTAGTGTAAGGAGAGTACGAGCTGCCTAATCCTCCTCTCATCATGCAGAGTCTGAACGGAGGATGCTGTCAGGCCAGGGGCTCCCGTGCTGCTCCCTCCGTCCCTGGAGAAAGAAAACCCAAGCGGACCTCACGGGAGTGAATCGAGGGGAGTCTGTGCAGCAGCGAGGTTTACTGGCACTAATGACACCAAAGGAGCTGTAATTCCTCTGTCAGAGCATTTAGTGGAAGGCAAAGCCTTTTGCCTGCAATGAGGTGTTGACGAACGTAGCAGGGAACTGCGGCTCTTGGGGAGAGGTATGAAGGGTCCTCTGGAGCGAGGGGGCAGGCGCCTGGGACCTCAGGAAGCCCTGCTGTCCCCAGGTGTGACCTACTGGAAAGCCACCCCCTGTCCTCAGAGCTGCAATGTGCCAGGTTGAGCCAGGAGGCCGTACCATGTCGCGCTGCAAAATCATTTTGGTGCCAGGAATGCAGGCAGTGCGTAGCTGTGCCTCCGTGACGTGGGCTGTTGCAAGAGCCAGAATGTATTTCAGTCTCGAATGCAGAGCTCAGAGTCAATGTTTTGGTTGAGGCTGTGGATTTTAGAGCAAGGCTGGCTTCCTCCTGGTAGCAGAGGCTGGGGAGGGGAGGGAGGGGAAGGCAGCAAAACCCAGGCGGCAGCGGGGCGAGCACTGCAGCAGGGCAAGCTGAGCAGAGCGAAGAGGGTGGGAAGGATGAGCAGAAGAGGTGGGAGGAAAATGGGATGGCAGGAATGAGACTGAGCCTTTCCCGAGCACAGTAAATGGTTAATCAAGAAGTTACAGTGATGCTGCAAAAGCGAGGCACAGTCGGGTGGTGCCACTGATGCAGCAGAGCATCCTGCGGACTTGGTGGGGGACTTTTCTTCCGTGGTTTTGCGTCAGGTCTGCAGAAATGTGGGTAGTGTTCGGGTTGACAAGAGCTGCTGGTGGGACCTTGTGGATATCTGCCAACAGGGAATAATCCGCAATTTGCAAGTATTCCTGAAAATCTGCTGGCTGACACTGCCGTGCGTATGTGCCGAAGCGGTTTCTCATGGCGCGGTGTTGCTTTGGGATCAGAGCACCACGGCTGGCGGAGATCTCAGCAGTGACCATCAATACCATCCATCCCTACGGAACAGTGGTCTTTGGTATTCCTCAGACGTCCTCTATTTCTGATTTATTTAGAGAACCCTCCTCTGTACTGCCTTAATCCCACTTGCCATAGATTTTTCATTAAAGCCTCTCCCAGCTGTCTGCATCGTTACTGTTAGTTTCTGGCCGGTGCAATCCATTTTCCTGTCTCGGTATTTCGCTGCTTTCCTCTCCCTGTGAGCCAGGATGGGTTTTGAAGGACTGTGGCCTTTGTTCGCGGTAGCGACGTGGCGGCTGTGCGTCACTTTTCGGCGGTACCTGCCAAATCCGCTTAAGGGCGCTCCCCCGAATCAGGTCCTGTGTCCCTTGTCGCATCCTCTGCCTCTTGAAGTGGCACCGATGCAGGTGTAGCTCTTCAGCAAGCGTCTCTAAAGCAAATTGAGTCTTTATTTGTTCCTTCTTGCCAATAACAACCGACTTCTCGATTCTCTGAGACAGCAACCCCCCATGCTGGCCTCGAGGTGTTCTCCCCTAAGACAGGCTGTGCTGCAGGGCCCCCCCCCGACCGATTGCACAACTGATGCTTTTAAACTTGCTTTTATCCTGCTACCTTTGATATCCAGGCAGGAGACGAGACTGTGATACTTATTAAATCCTTACCGGGAGGCTGTACAGCACATAACAGGGCAAGGGGAGCAGCTCAACCTTCTTCAGTCATAGGAAAGACCTGATAATACGCTGTAAACGCAGAAAGTGCTTCACATGAGTGTCAGCAGTGCTGCTTATTATTAGGACGCAGGAGAGTTTGGCGTGAGGGGTGTGCCCGTGGCGTAGAGCAGCAGCTGCGGCTCAGCCTGGAGAAGGGAAAGGCTGAGAGCGCGCAGTGCCCGCAAGGCAGCAGGGCAGGGTGCGACCTCCGGAGCAGGCTCGCTCCTGTGCTTGGGTACTTTCTCTGCACTTGGGATGCTTGCTCCTTACTGGGTAATTTTTTTGTCTTGAGAAAAGATGATAACCAGGAAAAGAGACTGGCAGTGAAGCCAGGTGAAGTGCCTGCAGTCGGGACACGTCTGGGGAGGGGGCTTGGGAGTTCCTCTGGCTGTGGGTGCAGGTGGAGGTGGTCCACAGGGACCTTCCTGGCACTGTCCGGTGGGGGAAGAAGAGCAGCCCATCCAGGTGGGCAATGTCCAGTTGTTGTTGTCCAATGCAAAAAAAGTTCCCGTTGCTTTGTGTAGTGTGCCAGGACGGCAAAGTACTTCCGGGATTGAGGGTCTGCAAGGAATGGGAAGGAGGGTTCTTGGATCACACTAATGTGCTCGGGGCACATCTCTGTCTCCCTGGATAACGCGTGGTGTACAAAGCAAACCGTTCCTTTCCTGCCTGTCCTGAATGCTCCACTCATTATGATATGGTCCCCGGGGGGTCGACTGCCCTCCATCCTGCTGGCAGCAGCGAGAGGCAGTACCAGGAGGTGCTCCTCTCCTCACCCCAAGGTCTTAAAAGGCTGTGGGCTCAGCCCAGGTCCTTGGTACCCGCCCAAGATCCTCTATTGGCATTTTTTTTTTGAAGACTGCAGAAAAACTGATGCATGTTTGCTAAGATCTCAGGCTGGGGCGGCACGGCAACAGGCAGAGGAGGCTTCTTCTTGCTTTTCTCCCCTCTTGGTTTTGAAGCTGCTCATCAGGTGGGCCGGCAAATGGGCCGGCAAAGTTTGAATGCACTCTGTGTCTGAGCCTGTCTTCCCCTTCACTGCTCCTTGGGGTCTAATTAGGTGTTTTGTTGATGACTCTGTTCGGAGGATCAGCTCTGGCTAACCCTGACTGCACCGGGTTAATTGTCCCGGTGGGGAAAAGCGAAACGGTGATTTTAAGCAGAAAACTCCCGTAGTTTGGCTTCGTAGCAGTGGGGATGGAGTGCAGGAAAATAAAGAGAAAATCAAAGGGCTTTTAAGAGGAAAAGGAAAAAAAAATCACTTAGGCTGGAAAGAACTCTTCCCAGCAGGAGCACAACCCAAGAACACATAATGTCCGTGGCAGTTAAACTAATGTTTCACATTTCCTTCTCCGGGGGTATTTGTGCAGGTGGGGGTGGGGATGGAAAGAGCCCCAACCGGTCACCGAGCACTTTATTGAGCTACACACTGGATGGCACAAGAGGGAAAAAAACAAACCACGAGCAACTGCAGAGGAAAAATCAATTAGCATGGGCACTGCCAGAAAGAATGTGGTGGAGATGCTGGAGAAAAACAGAGGTTTTGTCATTCCAGGACGGGGGACCTTTGAAAACTGCCATGTAAGGAAGTGAAAACCTTTGCAAGTGGCCAAAACCTGGAGCGATTCTCATGCGTAGCATCATGCTGCAGGAGGCAGGGTCTGGAGAGAGGGGTGGTGGCAGCAGGAGGAGAGACGCTGGGCCGCGCAGTGGTGCTATGTAAAGTGTCATTGCAGAGGGGAAATGCTTGCTTTTCCCCCGAGGATGGGGCATGCAGGAAACAGCCTTCACCTCTTGCTGGTGTTTCCTGGATCAGGAGAAGAGCTCACGTTTGCCTTAGAGGCGACAGTGTTTCTTGGGAGCGGGAGCAGAGAGGCATCATCTGTCAAGGCACAGTGACGTTCAGCCATCAAGGAGAGCACTGGGGGCTTGCCCTGGGGTTTCCCATTTGCATCGCTATTTCCATAAGTTTACCTAAACGGAGCCTGGAGGTGTAATTACGCAGCGTTTGCAGGCTTGTGAGTTGTAGCGCTGGGAGTGGCCGGTGCCGAGCGGGGCTGGCCAGGCACATGGCAGCAGGAAGTCACCGATGCCACCGCCCTCGCCGACAGGACTGACAGCATGAGCCTCTCCTCTGTGCTCTGCAGGCATGGACCAGGGCAGTGACGGGCTCAGGAGGTGCCACAGTGGGAAGGAGCCCTGGGATTTCACGTGGTGCTGCCAGGTCCCTGAGGAGCATGCCCGGTTCTGGGGAGCGACACCAGCATTGCCAAAGGTGGTGGCTGATGTGTGCTGAGCCTTGTGTGGCGTCAAAAGGTGCGTTCCTAGGGACGGAAAAGAAAGTCTGCAGAGAGACTTACATCCTGCAAAGGGAAAAGAAGAGGCTACAAAGGAGCAACGACTGCCCAACTCATCCTCTCTTCCTCCCTGAAGAAAAAAAGAACAAGCAAAACACAGGAGATGGAGTAGCTACCGGAATTCAAAGCCAAGGAGAGCCCAGAGAAAATCAGGAAGGAGTAGCAATGAATGAAGAATAAGGCAACTGGAGAGGAAAGAGAAGAAGAGAAGCCCAGAGACTCGTACAACAAAGAGAAGAATGAAACACGTGAATGCAGAAAAGCACCCAGCGTCAAAAGAGCAGGAGGCAGCAAAAGAGAAAAATGAAAAAATAATGAAGGAGAGAGGGCACAAAGAGGGGGAAAGTCTTGAAAGAGAAAGAGCCCGGCTCGCAGGAACAGAGCAGCACCAGGTGCCTTGGCAGGAACAGCTGCTTTGTGAAGGAAAACGGGACAGCCGAAGAGCTGGTGGCACCGTGAGATCCTATATTGTGACAGAGGTGGGCAGCAGGGCCCCTTCCCCAGCTGGAGGTGAGATTCGAGCAACGACCTCCCTCTGCCAAACAGAGCTGCTGGTGGTGACCAAGCTCCCTGGCCAAAGGAGGAGCCGTGGGACGGTGGGAACGGAGCTCTTTGGTGGAGCTGGGCAAGGAGAGTTGGATGGCCAAATGCTGGTGAAGGAGAGCGCAGCGGGTCTGCCGGGATCGCTGTGGGTTGTGGCTGGGCTAACTATCGATGACAGTGAGCATCGGGAGTCTGGGAGAAGTCGCTGTGGATGGGAAAGTTTTATGCAGCGCCGAGGCTGGGCAAGGACGGTTTTGCAAGGGAGGCGAAGCCTGTGACTGCGTGCAAAGACAGAGCTGTAACGATAGATTTGCGGGAGCGATCGGAAGGCAGCTAGAGCAGCGGAGTGCAGCGCTGCGCAGCTCCTGTCGTAAACATCGCAAGTCCAAAAAGCATGGGAACAGCCGGAGCATCAGAGACGTGGGAGATACGGAGGGTTTGGGTCTTGCTCAGTGGAATTAAAGACACAGAGACTTGTGAAGTTGCATCTGCGAGGGCGGGTGTTGGAGCAGGAAAGCTCACACCTGTCTTGTGCATGCAGGGCTGTGTGTGTGTGAGATGAAGGGCAGCGCAGTCAGTACGGGGAGCAACCGAAGGGTTACGGGAAGATGCTGAATGCTGGGGATTCAGTGCCCCAGTAGCACGTGTTGGGATCCTGGGGCTTTCGAGTTCCTGCTGTACATTGTGAAGGGAGAGCAAAACATCCTCAAAGTGGCTGGTATAAAGCACTAGCCCAAAATCTAGCTGGGTGTATGGAGGAGCCTGTGACTTCCAGCTACAGGAGGTGATGGGCAGCACTGGGAGAGCATCCTGAGGCTCAAAGCTTTTTGAAAGGAGGGAAAAGACCCCCAAAGCAGCTGGCAGTGTGTGGGTCAAAGTGGTGGGATGTGCCACAGGCATCGGGAGCCAACGGAACAAAAGAGCGATGGCAGCTGGATTAATTACTGCAAAAAGCAAAAAATGGTGAAGTTGGGGGGGAGAACGGGAGAAGTTGTTTCCTCATTATATTCCCAAACAGAAAGAACGTTTTTATCGCACGCACAAATAGCTCCCTGGGAAGCACTTTCACTTCCTAATTGTTCATAAATTTACTGACAGGTGGTTACACAGTAGGTATACCACTCGGAGTTTCGTTTTTATTGCTTTTGCTGTCTCAACGCGAAAACCTGAAGAAAAAGGGTGTGTGGCATGTGGGTGGGAGACACTGCCTAGCAAGGACAGCTAGATGCTCCTGCTGTAATTTCTTGTTCATGTGAGGTCCCTGGCATGTCCAGATTTTGGTTTTACTCTGATGAAGGAGTCTTCATTGGCTTGTTTATCCCATTGCTTCATCTCATGAAACATGGTTGCGGCCTGAAAGTGTCATGGTCCAGCCCTGCACGATGCTGTCGGTGTTGAAATCCTCCGGAGCCGGGGCGGAAAGGGGCACATGGTGCCGCGGGAAGGCTCCAGCTCACCTGGAGTTGGGGAACGTGCCGTGTGATGCTCCCAGGCTCTGAAGGCATCTGTGGAAAGGTGGTAGTGGTCAGTTTTCTTTCTCCCTTCCTTTGGCTGCACTCGGTTTTCAGAAAGAGAGGCCGGGGAAGAGATGCAGCTGCTGAGGGAATATCAGCCAGGCAGGAAAATCTCATCTCTGTTGTGGAGAAGATTAGTTTGAAATGTGTGGGATATGATGATTGCCCAGCCCGCTCCGTGCAAAGTGAGTTTTACCAGGAGAAGGCAGTGAAAAGGCAGCATTTAAGAGGGGATGGGAAAGGGAACATTTTCCCCCAAACAAAAAGTGCTTTTAGAGTGCAGGGTGGCTGTGCAACATGCCACTTGCTGGGCCGAGAAATTTGACAAAAATCATCCCAGTGCCCAAACTATAGCTGTCAGATGCGCTTAATCTGTCATGTCGATAAAATCAGCTCCGATGAGCCTCTCGGATTGTGCTGTCATCAAAACTGAGTTGATGAGAGGTGATAATCCTCGTTGTCGACAAGCAACACTTTGGTAAAGCTCCTAACGGTGCCCCTTCCCCCCGAGCTAGGCGGGACGTCGGGCGCGTTCACACGGGGTCACTCCTCACAGGCAGCCCTGCCTTGGCCACGTGGGTGGGTTTGTGTCCCTGTCTGCTGGTGGCCAGGCCTTTTTTGTGTCCGTGATGGCTGTGCTGAGGTCTGGCTGTTAGAAGAGATGCTGCTGAAATGGAGGTGAACAAGAGGGCCAAACCTCCAAACCCTTGGAGAAACAAGGAGGCACGGAGGGACCCGTCTCTGCTGACAGGGACTGGTGCCATCCTGCTGTTCTCCCCATCTGCAAAGGGAAGCAAAACTTGAGCTTTCAGCATATTTCCCTTCTTTGTGCTGCCTTTCTGCACACTAATTAGTCCTTGCCCGGTGACACCTCTGACAGCTACATCCTCCCGTGCCAGGGAGGCTCATGCAGAGCTATGGGAACGTGGGGCTGGAGGCAGCCAGGGGTGCTGGGGAGGGAGGCAGCAGGCGAGCCGGCGGCTGCCAGAACCGTGCCAGGGTACGGTCCCAACATCTCATGTTGCAGGGGACAGCCCCTGTGGCAGCTGGGGAGGGGACGGAGCCGTGTGAGCCCCGCGTCTCCCCAAAAGAGGAGGTGCGAGAGAGGGGGTATGTGGGGCTCTGGGGCTGCGCCACGTGGGACGGTGCCCATGGAGGTCCGGTCCTCACCTCAAAGGAGGAAGCAAAGCACTCAGGAGGAGATCACCTCCTCTGTGGGTATGAGGACGATGCAGGACGGGCTGTCCATATGGGGACCCTCCCCTCAGGGCACCCGAACTGAGGCAGGGGTGGCCGGGAAGCCGTCCAGGCGTGCGCATCTCGCTGCCACAGATAAACTGTCCGTCCTCGCCCATCTGGCAGTAATGAGAGGGAGATATGTGAATAGCAATGGGAGGAGATGAGAGGTCCATAAATATTGGTGAATAAATAAAAGAATTAACATTTAGTGAAAGAGGGCTGCAGCTCTCCTGCCAGATCCATCTCTGGAAAGAGGGAAGGGAAAAGCATCCCGTGAGGGGTCAGGGAGGTGGGGGGGCACAAGAGGGGCTTTTGTAACCAGAGCAGTGCATGGGAGTCTCGGGGAGCACATGCAGCTTGTGGTGTCGTACCCAGGGCTGCCCGCATCTGGCATCGCTGCATCTGACGGGGCAGTGCTGCACGCTGGACCTCTCCTTTGGGTCGTGCCCATGGCAGAGCCGGTGTCAGCATCCTTGCCTGTAGCCAGTCACCTTCCTGTCCTGGGCAGAGTGTGAGAATCACAGAGAGGAGGCCCAAAAGAGCAGGGTGGGGGAGACATTTTCCATTTTTCTTCAGGTCTCACAAGCATGTGGTGCTGCTGGTCTGGTGGAGAGGCACTGTGATGTGATTTGTAAGGCTATTGGTGCTCCTGGGGAGGGTGACTTCAGAAGGTATCCATCAGTCTGGGCAGTTGGTTTGAACCCGGGCACTTCTCCCACTGTGCTGCATGGGCTGCGGCAGTGCTGGGGAGGGGGGTGTCTGTCCTTGTGCGCTGCAGTGCTGCTGTGTTGGGACCCTGTTCCTTGCCATGGTAGGATCCATAGTGAAATGTGAAGCTCCAGGCAGGTGTTGAGCACCCCAAGGGAGTTTTTCTGTATCTGGGTCATGTTGCAGGGGTGCCCTGCTAAAGGGCTGTCGATGCCCAAGGGGGCAACCAGCGGTGATGGCAGGAGCCAAAAACGGGCTCTAGAGATAATCCAGCAGAAGCAGAGACTGGGCCGAGTACAAAATGTGTCGTGTCCAGGTGAGCGGCAGCATCCTGTGGGCCCCCATTGCCATTTTGCATGGGTAACTGGCTGCTAGCAGCAGGTCAGCTCTCATCTAGGGATGGATGGCCGGGATGGGAGCTGTTTGGGGGCAGAAAAGCTGCCGAGCACACCCGAGCAGCCCAGCTCCGGTCGGATGCAGGGCAGTTTGCAGAGCCCGTAGGTATTCATCTTACCCTGTCTTATCTCAGGTGTAGGAGGAGGTCTCTTTGAATGGATTAGGAGCTAATGATCTGGAGGGACATCAGTTGTGTATGTCAGCCGCAGTGCTCGCTCAGCCTCTCCGCTCTGTGGTGAGCAGCATTAATGATCTCGCGGCTAAAAATAGTCGGCCGCGCTCCCCGGGTTGTGGTGGCGAGCATTCCTTGTAGGGATCTGGGATACGGAGTGGCCAGGAGCCAAGTCAGCCCTCGTGTATTTGCGTGCTTCTGTGCCACTTGCAGTCAATAATCAGGCAGTAATTACCAAAGAGCTGCCTCTCACGGCACGGGTTAGCAGGGAAGGGCCATGCCCCTCGCGACAGCTGTCCCTCGGGATATTCGGGTGACTTGCAGCTTCTCGCAAGGTCCGAGCTCTCCAGCCACTTTGCACGTAGAGTGGTTTGCTGCGGGGCGGGGGGGACATGAGCAAAGCTGGCACCGGCTCCCGGAGGACATGCCAGTAGTTTGGGGAGTCCTGCTGGCTGCCTGTCTGTGCTCAGGACGGACACCCAGCTTATGGCACGCATGGCCACCAGACGTGCCGGTGTCCCTGATGCTTGAGGCCGTGACCAACCTCACAGGGACATCAGCAGCTCTGAATCTGGTGCCCTGCAGTGCACAGGGGGGCACTGGCAGGTTCAGTGGGGCAGAGTGGGTGTCCCCAGCTCTCCACGCAGGTCACACCTCTGTGTGCGCGCAGCTCACTGTTGGCACGGTGCCGTGCCGCAGGGAGCGCATCGGAAACTGATTTTGGGTGCACAGTATCTCCAGCACCGCACAGCATCGTGCAGAAGGGTGCACGCCGACACATTGCGGCTTGGGGGCCTGAAGGGCAGGGAAGCACAGGGTTTGCAGTCCCTGCCGGCATCAGCAGGAACCGGTGTGCCGCAGTCACCTGGGCCTGATGTAAAATATTAATCGGCACATCGGGAGGTGCAGGTCTCAAGCAGTAAAGGAAGGAGATAAATCATGGGCTTATTGTTATTGAATTTAGTGGTATCACTTTCACATTCAATTTCTCTCGCCTGCTTTCTGAACAAACAAGAAATTACAGCCCAAATGTATTTTTTGGCCTAGCGAACATTATGCATTAACTTACCCCTGATTAATATGGCGCGGGGTCGACGCAATCCTCCGCGGGCCGCTTGCCGCGCCGGCGAGACCGCAAAACAACGCGCTGCTCCCGGCTTCCTAGGGATTTACTTCACATTCAATTTGCTCTTAGTAGTGGTCTTTTAAATGGAAAACAAGACTTATTAATAAGGGGGGGATAGAGTTGCAGCTTTGCTATATTGCTTTACCCCTGTAGCGCTCCAAGGTAAGCATCTCACCGCTGTCCCACGAGCTCTCTGTGTGCCGGGGGAGCCAGGGAGGATCCCCTGGGTGGGTGACGGCCACCTCGGTCCCCGGTGTGACTGTGGCATGATGGCAGGGCAGCCGGAGCCAGCAAGGGCCCCCTGGCGAGCCATGTCTTGTACCAATGGCAGCCAAAGGCAACTAATTTGGGGCAAGAGTCTGGTGCACGGGAGCATCTGTGCCCCTTGAACAGTTGAGGGGTGTCTCACCCTTTTCCCGTAAATATCGTACTATCAGAGTGTTGTGGGCTAACAAGAGCCGATGCGAGGAGGCTCTGGCGAGATGTTGTAAAGTGTATTATGTGTGTCAGGAGACGAGAGGCAGAGCAGGCATTCCATGTACTTGCCCGAGCATTGGCCTCGGTTTTTGCCACTTTTCTGACTGTTAACACGTTTGCCTGGGGATCATTTATTATGTTCTATATTTAGTGACAGGAGAGCGTCATAAATGTTGGATATTATCTGCATACGGGATGTAGGACAGAGGGAGGGCCCCCAACGATAACTGCAGAGAATAAAAGATAAGCCAAGAAGAGTTGCTGGTGACATGTAAATGAGCAGGACCTGCATCCGCAGTAGGGCTGGTGGCTGAGATGTATCAGCAGGGCTAGCCCTCGCAGTGATTTGGGGACCGGGCGAGTGCTGGGGAGGGACAGGAGAGCCTTTCACCTCTGTACCCGTGTGTGATCTCAAGCCACAGCAGCTCCAGGGGGATGTGCTCTTAGCTGTGGCTGTGCGGGTGCCATGACCATACCTGCATCGTGGCATTCGCTGGAAATGGCCCGCAGGTCAGCGTTACGGGCACAGTCACGTCCGGTCCCGGACTCATCCTGCCTCCCAGTTCTCAGGTCCTGTTTGCTGACAGCTGCGTCCCTGTGCAGCCCCAGCTCCCTCCTGCCCTGCTCATGGGTTAAAGCAGAGGCAAAGGCAGCCTGCCCTTGAGGCTGCATCCAGGAGAGCGGAGCTGGTGGGATCTATAGAAATGTAATCAGGTTCCTTAGACGTCCTCCTGCACGTCCCTGTAACCTCGTAGGCAATGATCGCTGTCATTGTAGGGTATTGAGCCAGCCAGCGTCCCCACGCTCTCCAGGGGCACCAACCCTGTGCATCCCTGCCAGCTCTCAGGAGCATTTCCAATGGGATCAGGGTGGGTAGCGGCGTGGTACAGCAATACAGTCACATTTCCCTGGCCCTGGTCAGTCTGGTCCGTCGAGGTGTCTCTATCTGTGGTCTGTCTTGCACAGGGGTGCGTGGATGACTTGGGATCACTTGGTGATGCATAAATGTAGGAGCAGAGTGGCTGCTTCGTGATGAAGCACTTGCTGGTGTAACATAGCTTCCTGTGCTGTGGCTGAACTATTTTCTGGGTGATTCTGCTTGCCTTGGATTCCATGAAAATGTTTTGTCTGCTCTGTGCTTAGTTTTACTGCCTTGCTCGTGGGTGGATCAAAGCACAGCACAGCAGTGGTCGCGGAGCAGGGAAAGCACCCAGGGATGGACGGCGCAGTCCTGGTCTGCCCCACACCCATTGCATCGTGGATAAAGCTGAGCGTTGTCCCTGGGTGCCACAGGGGCGGAGAGGAGCTCTGAGCGTGCAGGGCCTCTCAGCTGAGAGGACTTTAAGTGCTTGGTGTTGGTTTTAGTGGTGCCTCAAAGCCTTGCCAAGCTCCACTTCCCAGCACTGGGGATGGGAGCCGCTTCCCTCCCTCCGGGACAGGGAGCCCCTCACCCACACTCCTTGCAGGAAAAGCTGCCTCCCACCCGGGTCTTGCATGAGGGTCACTCTTGTGGTCATCGTCACCGCGGGGAGAGGGCAGCTGTGATGGGAAGTGTGCAGCGTGCCTCGATAGCCTCAGTGAGGACCCCAGTTGCTAGCCTGGGCTGTTTTGCTCGTGGGCAGAGGACTATGGAGAAAGGGCTCCCTGTGGCAGGGGGGCTCCCAGCTGCTTGCATGACATGGGAACTGCAAAGCAACTGGGGTGGCCAGGCTGTGTTGAAGGAGCAGGCAACCGCTCGATTTCTGTGTGCTGCTGTGGCAAGCAGTCATGCTGTTTCACGGGAGTTTGCGTGCCTGCATCCCCGCGGCACCATCCTCCAAAGTCCCACCTGGTACACAGCAGCCCCAAACCCATGTGGAGGGGAGAGGTGCAAGGATGCCAGTGGTAGCACAGAAGGTCATTTTCTTGTTTGAACAAGGAAGGGCTGGTTTTGGGGGGCTCGAGTTGCAGGTGTGTTATTCCCCCACCAAAGATCACCGCAGGAAGTATCACGGTGAGTCAGCGGGGTCAGAGCCCGGTGCCAATGTTTGGCTGCACCAGTGAAGCTTCTTGTTTCAGATCTGACAGCTCTCTGCTTGTAGAGCAGTAGAAAGCCCAGCTCTGTGACTGAGTTCCCACCAGTACCTGTCCCCCTGAGAGTGGGGCCCCTTCCCACAACAGAGCTGTTGGGGACAAGCCGTCAGAGCGTGCTGCCTGCACGCCGAGCGCTAACTACATTTTTCACTGGTTGCCGGCGCACACTTTTCATTTTTGGATTGCCAGTCTCCCCTGAAGGACTCAGACAATCTCCCTCTGCTATAACAGACTGTACTTCTATATTAAAGTGTCAAGTTGCTGGGAAATTTACTGCCTCTCAGGGCCCATCAGGCAGCGGAGACTCAGCAGTGCCTTCGCCATCGGGCTGCGCTGCGGAGAGGGCTGGTCGCGAAGGAAAGCCCAGCCTTCGTGAGAGCTGGTGCGGCCACCTGGAGCGAAGGGTGCTCTCCGTCTGTATTTTAACCCCTGACAAGGCCCAGAAATTGGCAGCAGCTGGGCATCAGCAGTCCTGGGCAAGACGGTGATCCTGGGTGCATGAGTGTGGCAGGGGAAAGTGTCAGGGTGCTGTACTAAGGAAGAGCTCCACACGCAGCCAATGCCTTAGGTGGAGGGGCTGTGTCTCCTGGCATTGTTGGTGAGGTGGGACTGGCACTGCCGTTGTCCTTATGGAGGAAGAAACGTGCCTGGCTTGTGTGCTGAGAGCATCACCTGGCTGGCACAGGCGTGTGTGTGCCCTTCTGAGGCTTCTTGGTATACACAGCTTCGGCAGAGCTCCCCAGCAGAGAGTGCCGTGGGCTCTGTGCTCCCCTGGTCAGTGTACCCCTCCCCTGGAGCACCCCATCCTCATTTTTTTCTATCTGGGCAGCACAAGCTACAGGTGGGAAATGTGTCTTAAGTCCCTGGCTGCATCTCACCTCGGCATCACTCATTTTTGTTGCTGTGGCATCCCCTCCCGTCTGACGGTGCAGGCAAGATACTGACTGGTGGAGAAGCTGCAGCATGTGTCACAGCAGAGAGACTGTGCCGAGCAGGGACCTTGGCTGGGAGATGTATTGGGTTTACGTGGTAAAGGTTTGGTAGCAGGGGGGCCACAGGGGTGGCTTCTGTGAGAAGATTCCAGAAGCTGCCCTGTGTCAGATAAGAGCCAGCTCCAGCCGCTGGGACCACCGCTCCAGCCAGGGACCCGCCGCTGGCCAGACCTGAACCAATGAGCGATGTTGTTTGCACCTCTGTGAGAGCAGATTTAAGAAGGGGAAAAACTGCTGCGCAACAGCAGCTGGGAGTGAGAGGAGTGAGGAACAGCCCTGCAGACACCAAGGTCAGTGAAGAAGGAGGGGGAGGAGGTGCTCCAGGCGCCGGAGCAGAAGTTCCCCTGCGGCCGTGGTGAGGACCATGGTGGAGCAGGCTGTCCCCCTGCAGCCCATGGGGTACCATGGCGGAGCAGATTTCCACGCTGCAGCCCGTGGAGGAGCCCACGGTGGAGCAGGTGGATCTGGCCTGAAGGAGGCTGCAGCCCATGGAGAGNNNTGCAGCCTGTGGGAAGCCCACGCAGGACCCGTTCGGGAAGGACGGCATCCTGTGGGAGGGACCCCACGCTGGGGCAGGGGAACAGAGAGCGACCATGAAGGAGCGGCAGAGACGAAGCGATACGGACTGACCGCAACCCCCATTCCCCGTTCCCCTGTGCTGCTCGGGGGGAGGAGGTAGAAGAGGGTGGATGGGGGGAAGGTGTTTTTAGTTTGCTTTTAGTTTCTCACTGCTCTAGTTTGCTAGTTATAGTAATAAATTATACTAATCTCCCTATGTTGAGTCTGTTTTGCCCGTGACGATAATTAGTGAGTAACCTGCTTGTCCTTATCTCAACCCTTAAGCCCTGGTCCATCATATTTTCTCCCCCTGTTTCTTTGAGGAGGGGGAGTGAGCGAGCGGTTGTGGTGGAGGTCGCCTGTTTAGCTGGGTAAAACCACCACAGGAGAAGACAGAGGGACAGAGAGGAGCAGAGGGCACAAGCTTGTGCCCATTGCTGGGCACCGTGGGGCCAAGGGCTGGCATCTGCCGTGGCCACAGAGCCCTACCAGGGGGTGTACAAGATGGAGAGGAGCTCAGCATTTGAGCTGAGCTGGGGGAATGAGTTGTCAGAGCAGAAGCCGCCCTCCAAATGCTCAGAAGCATGGTCCTGGTGTGTGATGTGAGGTCACGGTGCTGGTTATGGTCTGCGGGAACCACGTCCCACTGCCTGGACTTGGGAGGGGATCACGCTATTTGACATTCAGGCCTGTTGTGGGGCCAATAGTTTGGAAATTGAGGAGGCAGCCTCAGTGGGACCGGGACTGTCCCCAGGGATGGGAGGAAAAGGAGCTGTGCTTGAGCCGATGGGATTGCATCCCTTCCTGGGACTTGCTGGCATTGATGGTGGTGTTCTGGCAGTCATCCCAGCAACGTATGCGAGCCCCCGGCAAAAGGGTCGGGTGTGTGGCATCATGTGTGCCTGGACTCGCAGTATACTTGGGGAGGGCTCATGGGGCATTGCACCTGGCACTGCCAGGGTGGTGGTTAGTTTGGGGAGAGCTATTTTGCACAGCTGGGGCAGCTCCTGGGGATGGCATCCGCCAGCCCTGCAGCCCAGAGCACCAGTGAATGGCATCGGCAAACGGGATTTAATTGCTTTTTGCCAGGGATGGGGATATTTATGGGTTTGGAGAATGCCAAGTTATTTATTAGATGGAGTATCAGGGGATAGACTAATATAAATCACGATGGCCGGCATTGAATGGAGCAGACAATCAGTAATTTAGAAAGCTTTAATAAAAATGCTAAAATATGAGAGCTGTTGGCAGTTGTAATGAGAGACGGTTATCACGGTGTTGCCCAAAGCAGTAGGGGCTAGCATTCTGGGGGGAGCAGACCCCCTCTGTGCCCCAGGCTGCGCTCAGGCTGGTTAGAGGGGGCATTTTCCAGATGAGGTGGGTTGATGCTGGAGAGGAAAATGGGGCAGACGCTGAGATCCGATGGCAGGCTCTCAGCGTCAGAGGGGTAGGTGCCATGTATGTCATGGGTGCACGGTGGGGACAGTGCAGTGGTCACGCTGTGCCACCTCACATCTGTGTGTCCCCATGGGGTCCCTGCCCCAGCCCTCTCGGCACTGGAGAGGTCACTGGGGCCATGCTTTGTGCTGGAGCGGAGCACAGCATGCAGGCACACGTTGCTGCGTCTCTTAGGGGGCGAGAGCCCCTCGGGCACTGTAGTGGGAGGGCAGGGATATTTTGTCGTGTTTGTGGAGTCACTCTGTCTGCAGGGATGTCTGAGTCAAAGCAGAGCCGGGAAGGTGGTAGTGAAGGGGCTGGGAATGACGGTGGGTCCCCGTGAGTCTGTGCGTTGATGGCGCCTTTGTCGTTCTTTGTGCCGTGCAGTTCCCCCCCAGATCGTCAACATCTCGTCAGACATCACCGTGAACGAAGGCAGCAGCGTGACCCTCATGTGCCTGGCCTTCGGGAGGCCGGAGCCCACCGTCACGTGGCGGCACCTCTCCGGGAAAGGTGAGAGGAGGCACGGGGCTGGGGGGAGCCGCCCACGCCGGATGCTGGGTGCTCTTGGAAGAAGGACTAGCCAGGTCCTCCTGCTGGGTGGAGGACATGCCAGCTTGGCAGAGGGCTGGAGGACAGCAGGGATGCAGGGGGCTTTATGCGTGGGTTGGCTTGGGGGCTGCCGGGGGTCCCGGCACAGGGGGCCCAGGCATTGGAAGCTGTCAGTGATGGTGCCCCGTGTTATCCACGGCTCCCAGGGCAGGGCTTCGTGAGCGAGGACGAGTACTTGGAGATCACAGGCATCACGCGGGAGCAGTCCGGGGAGTACGAGTGCAGTGCTGTCAATGACGTGGCCGTCCCAGATGTCCGGAAAGTCAAAGTCACCGTCAACTGTAAGTGTGGGGGGCGGGTGTCCTGGTGGGGATGTGGCGGTGGGGTGGGCACACAGCCCAGCCCAGGGGCATGACATGGCATGGCATCCTCGCAGACCCGCCGTACATCTCGAACGCCAAGAACACAGGTGCCTCGGTGGGCCAGAAGGGCATCCTGCAATGCGAGGCCTCGGCCGTCCCCGTGGCAGAGTTTCAGTGGTTCAAGGAGGACACCAGGTGCGAGGGCATGGAGGACGCAGAGTGGGATGGAGGTGGCTGAGGGACTGGCACAGAAGGAGGCTGGGACCCACCTGTCTCAGAGTCCCCAGGCAGGGACCAAGGGGGGTCTTGGGTTCTTTCCTCCAGGGATGGTGGCTGTAGGTGGGGAAGGTGGGGTGATATGGCCTGGGCATCCCAGGGAGGAAGATGGGGCTGGGGATGGAGAGAGAGGTGTGCTTCTGGCTGGTGTGGTGGGGCACAGGAGTGACCTCGGTGGGTCTTGGGAGGCTGGTGTGGTGGCAGGTCAGGAGGGATACCTGGGGCCATAGTATATTCCTGACCTGTGTGGGGCTCTGAGCAGGCTCATCCACGTCTCCCTGCAGGTTAGCAAACGGGCTGGAGGGTGTGCGGATCGAGAGCAAGGGCCGCTTGTCAACACTGACCTTCTTCAACGTCTCGGAGAAGGACTACGGCAACTACACGTGCGTGGCCACGAACAAGCTGGGCAACACCAACGCCAGCATCATCCTGTACGGTAGGTGCTCCTGCTTTTTGCGGCTAGCCGTGGTGAGGTGGTGAGGCAGAAGGTGGCCATGAGTGGATTGGAGTGGAGTGGATCAGCATGGAGCAGAACAGAGAGAAGCTGGCTGTTTTTTTACGGGGCCGGTCTGTAGATGTGTGGGATTGAGCAAGCCCCGAAGAGTGTGGTCCTGCCAACGATGTCGTCTGCTGTGGACTGAGTGATCATGCAGTCTGGTGGCGGTCGGTGGTGGGCACTTGCATGCAGGCCAATGGGTGTTTAGGGGCATGCAGGAGAATCTGGCTGAGCGTGGCCCCGTTTCTTTGTGGCACTGGGACCATGGTGGCTCTCAGAGGGCCACCAGATGTCCATGGAGAAGAGCAGAGGGATGTGTGAGCGCTGGGATGAGGCGGAAGCCCCAGGGCAGGTGAGTGTGCACATGCCGGGGGCACAGTGTCAGCTCGTTTCAGGGTGTCCCATCTCGGTGGTGGTGCCATGTGTGGCACCAGGACAGTACCGTGCCGGGGTTGGGGGGGGCACAGGGGTCACAGCTGATGCTGGGGGGCTGCACCCGTAGCATCAGGGCAGCGTGCTTGAGGTGGGTGGTGACCTGTGTGTCTGAAGCAGCGTTTCTGAGACTGAGGGCTGCAGACCTGGTGAGCATCCGCTCCTTGCTTGGAGGCGGGAGGGTGGCAGGACAGCGTGGGGGCCAGGGGCGGTCTCAGCAGCATAGGGCCGGGGCAGGGTGTCGTGGATCGGGTGCCTATGGCATCAGGGTTATCTGAGGGGTGAGGGTGGGAAGGTGCCAGAGGGACTGTGGACTGGAGAGCAGTAGCTGGGGGGTGGGTCCTGTCCCAGTAGTGTTTCCAGGTGGCCTTGTGGCCAGGGTGGCAGGTGGTGTCACGGGGCGGGTGAGAGGGAGAGGGTGGGTGGGGGTGCCAGGCGCGTGTTGACGTTGAGCGTGCAGGTGGACCATGCGTCCAGGTGGGCAGCGCAGAGCGACTGGGTGATAAGGAGGAGGTGAGGAGATATAAGTGACGGTGGGGGGGAGCAGACAGGACTGACGGGGAGGAGGGACAGGGGGACAGAACATAGCAGCAGGGAGTGGGATGACTGGGGTGACAGGGAGAGAGGGAGAAAGACAGCAGTGACAGGGAGAGAGAGACAAGTGACACAGAGGGGCAAGGAGAGAGGAAGAGGGACAGGGGGAACGGGGAAAGGAGAGACAACGACAGAGGCAGAGGGACCGAGGGACATGGGGGTGAGGGGGACATACAGAGACAGAGGTGACAGGCAGGGGAACGGAGACAGCGGGATGGGTGGGAGAGCGGCAGGATGGAGGGAGACAGACAGGGGTGGCAGGGAGGGAGAGACGCACGGGTGACCGAGATAGACGGAGAGCAACAAGGCCAACAGGGCGAACAGCGGGTGAGAGGGACAGAGAGAGGGAGAGACGGAGGGAAAGGCCTCGTCTCCTCTGCACCTTCCCCAACAGCAAGCGGCCCCGAGATGAAGCCCCCAGGTGTCGCTGGGACCCTTACAGCCCAAAGCACCCGCCCAGGCTGATGGGGATGGCTGCTCCCGGCCGCTGAGATGCTACTCCAACAGATACAACAGGAACAACGTTATGACCTCCGTGGCACAAAGATGCCCATCGACACAGGGGCACAGTCGACACGGCCCCTTGGCACGCTTGGGCTGGCACTGTGGGGTGCGTGTGACATGTCCCTGCCCGTGGGCTTCCTGCTGCCCCAAACAGGGTCTTGGTCCCCCAGTGCTGGCCCCACGTGCTGCCCACCAAGGGGAAAGGGGATGGGGACACAAGGGGATAATGGGGAGGGGGCTCCCGTTTGCATGATGATGCAACTGTGTCCTCTCACCACCGGCCTTAACCGGTCCCTCATCTTCCTCTTCCTCTCTCCCCTGCACAGGGCCCGGAGCGGTGCACGACGGCGGCAACGCGGCGTCCCGGNTCTGCCCCGCCGCGGGCTCGGCCCGCCGCGCCGCCGGGACGGCCGCCTGGGGACTCCTCTCCGTCGGACGGGCACCGTGCCGGAGGACGGGGAGCAGCGCCGAGGGGCCGAGGACGGCTGCGTCTCCCACGTGCCGGGATCGTTCTCGCCGCTGGTTACGCTGTACAGACCCCACCACGTGCCACCAGACTGTCACCCGCCACCGTCGCCTGCCCGCCAGGAAGGGCGATGCTGTGCCGAGCCTTGTCTGCTGCCTCGTCCCTCTTTGTGCCCAGCCGGCTGCGGCCGATGTGCCCCGGGGAACGTGGTCTGGCATGGACGGGGCTCCCCGCTGCCACCTGGCAGGTGTCTTGGTGACATCGTGTCTGACATGGGTGCGGCGGGGCGGGGGCTGCCTGGACCGATCACCGGGGATGTCCATCTCGTCGTTGCGTCAAGCCACCTGCACCCAAACAGACCCCAAAGTTGAAGCCCTGAGTCTCTGCATTGCGCCTTCTCGGTCCTGAATGTGATTTCTCACCACCAAAGCTCCTCCCTGACCATCTCCTCACTTCTCTGTACCCCACTGCTCCCCTTCCGCACCATGGCCCCACTGCTCTGTCCCTCCTGACTGCCCAAGGATGTGGCCAGGCCCCACGGGGTGGCCTCGCTGTGATGCCCACCGGCCCTTTCCAGCTGCCTCGCCCGGCACGACCCAAGCGAGGGGCGATGCTCGGTCCCTGAAGGACCACGCACCTCCCACTGCACTATCTCCCAGCTAACATCATTCCCCCCAGACACCATGCTCATATAGGCACGAGGCTGCCCTCTTGGGAACAGAAGTCCTAGGGGTTGCCACAGTCCCTGCGTCGCTCCGGATCCCCGCCCGCGGCATGCGGACCTGCCGCTTGGATGTGGCCCCGACACCGTGCCTGTGTTTGTTAGGAGGCTCCTCTGGACCACATGTACGTGAGATGCTCACTGAATTTCCAACCACTTGCTCAACTTGACAGCTAAGGCACTGCAGCACCGGCACTGGACGGAGGCAGTAACCAACACAGGAAAGCACCAGGCGGCAAGCACGGCCACAGCTACAGCTCCAACACTCCTGCTCCCGCCCGTGCGCACCCAGAGGGGCTGGGACCAAGGAGTCCCTCCCTTTGGGTCAGCACAGTGGCTGCTCCAAATCCACCCCACCCTCCCTGCCCCCGGAGGGCTCCCTGCCATGAGCTTCCCACATTGTTCAGGCAAGCAGCTCTGCCTGCCCAAGAGCTGCAGGAAACGCAGGAGCCGACCCTGGGGCTTCAGCTTCTGCGATGCCTTTGCTCACACATTCTGCCCGATGACTGTGCCCGCCACGTGCCCCTGCCCGAGCAGGGGCCGGGGTGTTTGACCGCTCGGAGGCAGCTTGGGTTGTGTTGGAAAAATAATGGCCATCAATTTGCTGCACGACAAGGACAAGGATGCCCCTGGAGCCCCATGCTCACCGCTTGCTGGTCCTGCTGAGAGACTCCTTTGACACCAAAACATATGCAACCAGCCTCTCTTCTTTGCTTCCTGCAGCCACCCTGCAAGCCTTCAGCCCTCTCCCCTGCCACGCACAACGGGCATCCTGATGGCGCCATCGGTTCCCTGCCTATGGCCCCTAAGCACCCCATGCTGCGATCCCCCTCGCCCGGTATGCAGAGAAACCCTGCTCCTTCCCTCCACTCCGGGATGGGAAGCTTTGGGGCCATGCTCTGGGGACAGATCCTCCCACCCCGCTCTGGAAAAGTCACACATGGCACTGGACAAAGTGCCAGCAATACAGGGACAAAACAACACAGCAACTCACCGAGGAAGCACACGATGTGACCCCCCACCATGCCCCAACACCCCCAGGAACACCGCCTCCCCCACCTTTTCCCCCTCTTCCTTCTCCCTTCCAAATCAAGATGGCTCAAGAGCTATGGCCACGCATGCAGCTTTCCTGTGCAAACTCTGCCGCTGATGAAACCGTCTTGCCACCTTGCCCTGCTTTCCATCCCACAGGAAAAAAAGAAAAACCTGACACAGACCCCCCCCCCCCCCAAAACACCCCCCCACCGCTTCCTGGGCGCCCGGGCGACCTCTCTCACTCCC